>JALBCR010004475.1:40000-270000 GCA_030710515.1 Abscondita cerata | reverse complement strand
AATTAAAAAATAAAGTAGGCATGCATTCAAAAGTATTTTCCGACAGATTATGGAAGCAGTTTTACAAAAGTCATATTTTCGAACTTTAATCGATGATGTAATCTTAAAAACGATTGCAAATCTCCACCTGTACATTACGCAAGCAATTTGTTCAATTGGAAACAAACAATGACCATTATTCGACAGCTGCTTTGTCATTATGTGAGAAATGAGAAAACTCCAGAAAACTACAACACTTTTTGGGATAAGTATTAGATTTTTTTTGTGATGTGCTACGATAACACGAGGTTGTGCCATGAGATGTTGCACAAAAATCATTTGCAGAAGGCAAGTATATTTGACATTTTAAACAAAATTTATATAAAGAGCGAGTGTTGAAATGGTTTATAAAAGTTGCCCCCGATATCCCTAATTTTAAGAAACCTTAAAAAAACTCGTATAGGACGTAAGCTAATTAAAACCAGGGTAGTAGTTCGTTGTTATCTAAGATCGGTTTTAGTCTTTGCAAGAAAATTTTCTCAAACACTTTAGAAAGGATGGGCAGCAAACTTATGGGGCGGTAGGATGTTGTGTCATTTGGGTTTTTTCCAGGTTTTAATAGTAGTATAATCTGTGCTATTTTCCAGGGGCTGGAGAAATAGCCAATTCTTAAAATTGCATTGAAGAGTTGTTGTATGGCCTTATACCCTTTGGGAGAGAGTTCCTGTAGTACTTTCCCATTGATCAGGTCATACCCTGGAGCTTTCTTGGAGTTGATGTGCCGGCTGATGGTGTTTGTAACTTCGGCGAGAGTGATGTTTTGTATTGGTGGTTCCATTTGATATGGTGCACTGAGAAATTTCTGGATTTGGTGGTCTGATTAGCTCTGATTAGATTTTGGAAATAATTTATCAACCCAAAAGAGCCGTTAACTTACATAGATTTTCGAAATCTTGGAATATTTCAAGAATATTCATTTTAAACATTTTTTTTCCAAATAAATAATAATTTAATTATACACAACTTTTGTTTAAAGTATTTTTTGATCTGATAAGTAATTTCTGAGATATGACTATCACGTGAAACTAATTATTGTAACAATATCTTCATCAATATTAATTATACAAACTTTATTGTCTATAACTTTTGTTTGAAGTATTTTTTTTCTAAAACGCATTCTTTATTTTTTCTCTCGTTTTCAACATGTCAGAATTTTAATTTTAATATTGGATGTGACTTCCACTCCCAAATTTCAAGAAGGACTAGGCAAAACGTCGGCTAATTAAAACCAGGGTAGTGGTTTTTAATGTGATCGTTCGACTTCAAGGAATCCTTACGACGACATTCTTCTGTTATGAGCTCTTATTATATTATTTAAAAAGTTTGGCATGAAAAACAACTAATCAGTCATTTATCATTATATTCGGTGGTGCACTTTTTGTTAATATTGACGAATTAAGGAAATCTCTAAAAAAACGAGAAAATTAATTACGAAAGTTATTCAAGTCAAAATAGAAATGGAAAAAGCAATAGAACAAAATAAAATCTTTAAATTTCTAAGAAAGGCGAAAGGCATGAAACAAATAATAAATATTAAGAATTAGACGAAAGGGAAACAAAGATTTTTATAAAGACATATATGCATTTTATTTAGAAGAAAACCAAGAATATAAAACAAATACGGAGAAAATAATAAACATCGGTTCCGAAGAGATGCCAGACATTAGCGAAGAAGAAATATTACTAACAATATCTAATGTAAAAAATAATAAAGCACCAGTAAAAGATGATATTGCTATAGAGTTACTAAATGAGAGAGGAGCTTGCTTTCACAAATATACAAACTATTCTTCAAAATAATAACAAACAGACTTACGCATTGTAACGGCTCTAGCGGTACAAAGAAAAAGTAAGGAAATTTGGTTCGATGTAGCGCACTAATTTCGTGGAGGATCCAGTATTTGTAGTAGTTAGAACAGCAGCGTTCGGCTTAGTCGGTGAGTGGGGGTCCTTAGAGAACTGTAAAGAAATAGACTGCTGCCTAACAAGGCGCCACCTGCTAGGTAATAGAAAGAAATAAAACCGACCAACAGGAATTCAATAGGTTTTACTGTTGCATTTGATTACGTGCGTTAGCAACAACAATAATTAAAGCTCGCAATTAATGTGTCGAATTTCAGGTAAGCTTTTTAGTTACACCCCAAATTAAAGTTAGCGTCATTTACATACTGTGACTTAAAACTAACCCGAAAGGCCTTTTGTTTTAGCTTCAGCCACCTATGTAAAGCGCCCATGCTCTTATTGAGCTTGTTAAAAACAAAACCAAACGACGGTACTGGAGTCGACCCCGAATAAAAATTTGATTAAATGCTAGAGATTTAAACCGTTCAATGTCACATGTACTTGAGCTTCATAGTCGTTAATATTGAATAGGTTACTTAAACATTAAAACTTAGCTGTATTCTGTAGTAAGTAGTTCCGAGAATGAAAGTTCCTGCTAGCGCCAGTATTCGACAGCTCCAGAAGATAGGTAACCCCAGAATATTCCTTAGGAGAGGTATGTAGCAAAAAACGGATGGCGAATATATTCCCTCGAAGTATAGATTATGCAGACCGTAGAGTTCATCGACTGGTTGCAGCTTAATTAGATGCGAAACCGTCGTAGTCGTTAAGTTAATAGGGAAAGGTTCTTAAGTAGCCATTCCAGCACCTCCAGGAGTTATCCAGGTGTAATACACGATGAGAATATGAGGTCAACGCACGTGGGTGAATGCGGCCGGATTTAAATTTAAACACCAATTCGACTTGGAATTGTTGAAACACACACTAATAACCTATGTGTAAAATTTTAACTTTAAGAGGCACGCTACAACACCCATGTACAAAGCAGAAGAAAATGTCCGCTGATCGTCTCCGAAACTTTTGTGAATTAAATTTCCACCAATAGAAAATTAGTAACATGCGCGGCAAATTCGACTTTTGTCGTAACGTGCTACACACAACACACGTTTTAAAGAAGGCTCTCTACATACGTTCTCATATGGTTACTAATAAAAAAATCGATCAAATATATATATATGTCTAGCCTTTGTAGATTTTTACAAGCGTTTGATTCCATCCAACACTGGATAATCATAAATAGCCTATCAAATTCCCGAGTTGATTACAGATAGGTACATAAATATAATAAAATATATAGATATAAGAAAATGAAACATCGACGATAAAGCTGATGTGGTAATTTTTGCGAAAAATCCAACAGACTTAGAATAAATACTAAGAGACGACAGACAGGAAAATGAACATGAAGAAAACTAGAAGAATGAGTAAAGAAAACCTGCATACTTATACTTCAGCAGGCAAATGCAGTTAGGCAAAAACTCAACCATTTACTTAAAAATTCTGTCCTGACTTATGGATGTCAACCCTAAATAAAATAGCAATCACATAAAGGTCGATGGAGAGAGAGATGATTGGCATCAAAATAATAATAATAATAAAAGAGGACGATGGGTAAATAATAATAAATTGACTGCGAGACTAAATTGGACCATGGAAACATAAAACAAAAAACATTGAAAAACCTTGGGGATGGTCTTTATTCAGAAATTGACGGAAAATAAGCCTTTTAGATTGAGATTAAGATTTAAATACTTTTGAATACCTAAAAATACATTATCGTTTTAAACTATTAAAACGCAATTCTGTTATTTAAATTGCGACTAGTAGGTTATTTTAGTTTCTTGAACAAAATCAAAACTTTTCATTTAAGTGCGTACAAAAAGTGCATTTCAATGTTGTTTTTGTACAAAATAATTTAATATTAAACTATTATTATTATTAATTGACTCACCTATTAAGATTGAGGTAGATATTGTTTCTCACAAATAGCAATAGAATATAAAGTTAATGAATAATTCTAGTTTTTTCCACATTTTATAACCGTCGGTATGTAAAGAAGATATCTAAAAACCACCCGTCCGATTTTATTAACTTTGTACATGGACCTCATTTATAATTCCGCAGATCAGATTAGACTTTGAGCATATTCTATTTTACCTATTTTTGTTTTAAATAAAATTTGTTTATAATTTAATTATACACAATTTTTGTTTAAACTATTTTTTGATCTGATAAGTAATTACTGACACTAACAATATTTCCACCAATTCAAGTTTACAAAAAAAGTTGGAAATTCTATTCTCTATAACTTTTCTTTGAACCATTTTTACCTGAAACGCAATTTTATTTTCGCTTATTTGGGCGATATGGAGTTCTACGATAAACGCTTGTTTCTTTAAATGGCTATGTAATTATTGCAAAATTTGATTATGCGAAAAAATTGTTTTTTATTATTATTTAAAAAATAAATAAATAAAAAAGCTGGTTGATATCATATTAGTTACACTTTTATCCTTATTGATGAACTATTATCCTTTTAGAAATAATTATAACTATATTATAAAATTATTCTTAATATAGTTGGTTCAGTCGAACATACCAACGGTGAGTTAATTTGGTGCCACTTTAGGCTATTTTCCGTTGACCATAGTATGTTAAAATAATCATAAATCAAGAAGGTCATGAGAACATTATCCCAACATGAGGTTATACATTATATTGAACCATCATCGGTTAACTTAACCGGATTACTTTCTGGCACATTTTTATGCAATGTTGTCAATGACAATGCAGTGTAACGGCACAAATTAATCAATTTGAACTAAGTACAGTTTGTTTTTATGCAAATGAAGTGTTAATAGAAAAGAACAGGACATTAATTGAAAATACAAACTTAATAAAACAACTCTGCGCGGGGTGGGAGTGTTAAAACCCAAATGGTATTATAGTACCGTTGTTTGTAGCATAAATAAACTAATATTTCCAAATGTTAATAAAAATTTGGCATTGAGTATTGTTTTCTTAGGTTCTTTCGTTCTCAACGGTGAGCACGTTTAAAAGCAAATTTAATTATAGAAATTATCAGTTCGTTAACAGTTACTTGGCATGTTTGCTTGTATACGTTTTTCAACACTTGACAAACAATTCCTCCATTATGCAAAAGATCCGGTTCAAGAGAAGAATTTAGTATAAAAATTCAGACTTGGAATTTTTTAAATGTCTTCATTACCCAATCTCAATAACTAATCAATTCTCACGATTTGTGATTCATTCATCATGCACCAAAAGGTTAGACTTATTTTCGACTTTTTTACAATATTTATGGTTTTATACTAAATTAAAAGATAAATAATAAATTTAAAAAACATCACAATCAGTTATTGGGTAGAGAAAGTTGAAGAACAAAAAAAAATTCAAGGACAAGTCATCCATCATTTATAAAATAACACTTCAAAATATTAATGACAACTAGTTTGTGTCAAAAGTCAAGACGCGTCCTCATTGCGGTCTAAAAATCTTATTAATTCTAACCTTATGTTGCCAGATAGTCTAGGTCGGATCATAAGAAGTATTTTGCATTTGGATTCACTTTTTGCATATAAATTTCAACAGTTGTTTGAAGTATGTACACAAATGCGTTTTGTTACTTTCATCCAGCTAATGATTAGTTTAAGCACCGCTTTTAATGTAATGTTACATAATTTCAGTAATGATAAACTCTTGTCGGCAAATTGTTTTCATCTTGTTTTTTCACATCACCTTGAGTATAGTTCCTCGAACACTTTGAGATCCGCACTACCTTCATTCAATTATGTTCTTAATAGTATACGAGGTAACCAATAATTCAATTTTTAAATAGTTATTTGAAGAAAAACTTCTGCCACGATATACGAAGTTCATACCCACCACGATGAGTTAAATATTCCTTATTATTTTAATTTGCGGTACACTGAGGTTGCCCTACATCTTTAGGCACGCGATGCAAATTTTCCAAAGTAAAAGACTCTTAAATGACGTAAGTTTAATTGCATCATAATGAGTACGCTTACTTTCTTTATACCTAATCACGAGCAAGTTTTAATAGTTTGGTTTCCGACACTATTAAGATTAATATGGCTACCAAAAATATGATTCGTCAAACTAAGGAACACTTAATCTCGAATGAGTAATCGTATTGAGTAAATCATACTGAGAGATCCTAAGATTTTTGATCATATATACAGGGTGGTCCAAAAATGGTCGCAAACTAGACTACGCTACTAAGCATAAAAAGTTATGGACATTTTATTATAAACTTTTGTTCAGTTGGGCTTACTTAAACTGTAAAGTTTCAATTTAAAATTGCTTTTTTTTATTATGTTAAAGAAAAAAATCTGAAAATTTATATGGAGAAATACGTTAATATGATACAAAATTTATTAAAATTTTCAAAAAAATACATTAAGCAGTAGCTTAGATTCCGGGATAGCTGTGAGGATATTATTAAAAAAATTTAAATCTTAGAAATTTCGATCACCCTCTACGAATTTTGGAATAAGCACTTTATTACGGACAAAAAAGTGTTCTTTCAATTTTTTCGTTAATGTAATATTGTTCGAGAAAAAACGTTTTCTTTTAATGTCTGTTTACTACTACAAATTTTAAATAAATAATTTGGAGGCTTTCTGAATTAAACAACTGCAATTGTTTTTATGATCGTAGTTGTATAAATGTTAAAAGTTCAAAAGTTCAAAATCATGCAATGTGTGGAGTCACAAGGGCAACATTTTGGGCATCTCTTGTAAGATGTAAATGTAATATTAATTGTTAAGTTATTTTTTTAATTGTTGATATTTATTTTTAAATAAATTTATAAAATAATAAAAAATAAAATTTTGAGTTTTACACTTCTTTTTCAATGACAACTTCACCATTATAGTTTTTGATGCGAAAAACAGACAATAAACAAACGATTTTTCTCGAAAAATATTATACTAACAAAAAAATGGAAAAAACAATTTTTGTCCGTAATAAATTGCTTATTCCAAAATTCGTAGAGAATGTTCAAAATTTCTAAGATTTACAATTTTTTTTAAATAACATCCGTACTTAAGATTTTTTTAAAGATTATTAAATTGTGTACCATAATTATATATTTTACAATATAAATTTTCAGATTATATATTTAACTTATTTCTAAAATAATAAGAAAAAACCAATTTTAAATTGAAATTTTTCAGGACCGTACCTCCTTAAGTAAGCCCAACTGAACAAAAGTTTATAAGAAAGTTTTTCATAACTTTTTATGCTTAGTAGAGTAGTATAATTTGCGAGCTATATTTTTGTACCACCCTGTATAATAAAACTTGAAAACAATGGCTGACGTTTGAAGCTGAGATGGAGAGTAATGGTAACATCTTTTTGTCATCTAGATTCAGTGTAGAGGTGTCGGATAGAATTGGCGGTGACGTAGTTGCGGTGGAAGAATTGGTCCTTTGTAATATACAAACGTCTAAGGTTGATACAATAGAACGAAAAAAAACGCTGATTTTGGAGTGCTATCATCAATATAACATTTGTTGAGTAGCAAAATCCATCTTCTTTGAATGACAGGAAAAGTAAGCGCATATAATTCTATATATATATATATATATAAACTCAGAAGTTACGTAACTGCGTGCCTGTCTGTGGTGTGTGTTCACCCATACATGACGAATGCGTATTATGGAGATGATTAGAGGTAGCAGTTTATTTATTTTTAGAATAGAAAATCTTACTGTAAGTGAGAACAAGGTACTACCATTGATTATAAAGTTACTCTACTACTCTATACTAAATTAGATAAAATAGAAGAGTACATATAGAAATATTTATATACTAAATGGAAATTAATTTTGGTACGACTTTTGCCTTCTTATTATCACAAGGTGCAGTAAAAATTTACAAACCTGATTAACAACTCGTTATTTAGGTTATTTTATTTTCTGGGGGCACCGAATTCAGTAACACATTTGCTGCACATTGTTGTTCCGCCAACGACTAACTAAATAAATTCATCAACTAAATCTGCACAAATTTTCTAAAACCTCGTCATAGATATTTCTTTTTTTATGGTGGATATGCTGCAAATGTGTTTCTGAGCGATTTCCCTAAAAACGTTTAAACTTTTAGATTCCTAATTTGTTTCCAATAATGAATCACAAATTATTGGGTAGACATTATTTAAAATTTTCAATTTGAAGCATTTTTTGGATGCCAAACCATACCAAACAAATCAGTTCACGATTAGTCTGAATGAAAGCGTAATGAAGCATCTTTACAATCCAAATTACCTTTGTGTGGAAGTAATTTCTTATAGATTCCTCTCATAAATACAGTGAAAACATGTTTTAAAATAATTACTTTTAAAAGCTAAACATGTTTAAAAAGCTCCCCTGGATAAAATCATTGTAATAAAACTTGGCCATATTCATACATAGGATTAAATCATTCAAAAGCTTAAAATATTCGACTATGTTGTTTATCTCATCTTATTCTATTCAACTTGTGGTATGTTGAAGTATAACGTTACATTAAAAACCAAAGCCATCAAATGGAGTTTTTTTGATTTTGCATTATTTCTAAAACTTTTAATCAATTCTCCGGATTAAATCAGATGCCTTACTTACATTTTCAAAACTTCTTCTAATGTCCCCAACGGGCAGCTTGTAAAACTCTAATAGAGCTTTTTCAAAAATTTTGAGTCAATTATGTTTTATTTCTGACCTAAATAATCAATAATTTTATTTTGGTACTTCACCATAAATATGTTTTATCTTTTGAAAAAACTCATTTACAACATTTAGAAAATTACCAATTATGGTTACCATTCTCTGCTTCCTCTTAAGGACGCATTATTTCAAGTCAATGTCACCAATCAATACACTCATTTCCCAATTTAATGATCGTTCAAAAATCCAGCAAGATTTTCATTAAATCCAATTTCTTATATAGGTACACAAATACTGACAGATTTTTGGTTCAGCACCTACTCTACTCCGATCGATCGACCTTCAGCAATTTTTGGAAATTAAACACTTTATGGTAGAAATGATTTGGGGAGCTTATAAAAAATTATAAACATTAAAATTTAGAAAAACGAATAATAGTACTTTTCGTTTTTGGGTTTAAAGTTAAATAAAAGGCACCCTGTTTCGCTAGACGTGGTTTAGATAATCTTCATTCCAAAATTTTATGTTGTGTTTAAAGTAACTGGTAAAGTATTTGTTCAAGCGGTTTTCAAAGATTTCCCGCACGACTTCGTATTAATCTACCCAGGTATTTTATGTCTTATCGTGACGATTGCCATTGAGGCATTTAATAGGAAGAATTCCCGTAACGACACCCCTTTTAGGCACTTTGTAACAAAAAGAATAATTTTGATTTTCGCTTGACGACTTGAAATAACGTAAAACTATAAACAATATTTTTCTGTGTACTAGGTTAGTTATAAATTTGTAAATTAGGGATCACGTAGTCGGTAAGATTTAATTGTAGATTCTTGTGACAATCTGTATTATCATTGTTGAGATTTTAGGCTATTTATTCTTGATTATGTAGATGTTTCAAATGCAATAAAATATGTTTATTTTACGTTATCAGAAGCCTTTTTAATACTTTTCAGATCAGTAACAGTACATTCAAAAAATAAGTCCTAGAAAATACCCCTTCAGGTCGAACTTTCGGTAAACGAGGGCTGGAAGATATTCACCAAGTCCTCGTTTTGAGGCCCTTTAATTTTGACTAATTTCTTAATGTTTTACTACCCGGAGACCTTTTAATTTGACCTAGGTTATTTTACGAAAGCATGTATGAGCGGTGTGCACACCTTTAATTTATGTTTCGTTTTTACTCATAATTGACGTGAAATGCTTTTTGCACGTAACACCCTGCAAAAACATGCCAAATCCAAAAAACTAAAAAACCAGAAAGTTGGAATACTTGAAATGGCTCATCACTCCGGATAGCACTGAGCCAGAAATCAGAAATAAACAAAACCCAAACGTTATAAGAGAAAGGAAACTAGCAATTTTGAAGAAGGAAAAAAATAAAAATTTGGGAAGATGAAATTAGACACACTAGTAATTACCGAGGCAAAGAAAAAAGAGAAGAAAACATCAAAAGAACACATTATATTAATATTTAGCGGAGAGACAAAATGAATAAAAGTTGGAACAGGTGTAAGTTGTTTAATATATAAAATACTAGAGAAGAAAATACATAAATTGGATGACATGGTCAGAACATCTAACAGTAAAAATTAAAAACGTAGAAAAAAAGTACTACGTACCAAACTGAGATGATAAAAACGAAAACAAAAATATATACATAAATATAGCTAGTGATTTTAATAGCAGAGTGATGCAAAACTGATAGGTAAGCATAAACAAATATAAGAAACAGAAATGGAAAGCAAATGATGGACTTTACTTGTTAAATAGTTTAGTAATAGCGAGTACATTTTTGAACCATAGAAAATATAAATATATACCTAGGAAGCTAAAAGTCGAGGAAAAAAATCAATAATCGATTATGTACTTGTTAAAATGAATAACCAAAAGGAAGTAATGGACACGGAATCAACTACACGGCAGTAACAAAGATAGAAGAGAAACTAGAAAAAAAAATGACGTGGAAAAGTTCAATGTACAGTTCAAAGAAAAGATTCTATAGACTGAAAAACGCAGATATTGCCAAATAATAACATGAAGAAAAGAATAACAATGATGATAAAAAGTACACAAAAAAATTAAGATACCATATTGAAATCAACGAGCAAACATGTGGAACAATTGCAGAAGAAAACCGTACACAGCATGGTAGATGGTGAAATATAATCTCAAAAAAAAGGCATAGACACACTACTTAACGAACAAAACAACAACAAATTATGACATAATAATACGACTATAAGAATGAAAAGAATATTGTTCAACAACAGTATTAAAAGACAAAAAGGAAAGCTGGAAAAAGTTTGGAGAAACTAGAACAATACTGGGTGATTCAGGTTTTATTAGAATAACTTCAGGTATCGATAGAACTAACCGAAATAATGATAGTTTGTATTATAAACCATACTCCAAAAACGCATCCGCTTAGAATAAAATGGCGCCAAAATTTGAATTATTTTTTTGTTTCAATTTTATTACTCGTAAGCCAGGAAATCTATATACGCTGTTTGGTTAAATGCTAACGGCAATGTAACTGATGTGTGAAAAAATTTAAATTAATTTTTTTTGTGGGTGTCAACTGCACGTAACCTTATAGAACTTTTTGTCGCACGGCACTGGATAAATTACTATTTTTTTCTGACACGTTCGGTCCTTTTACTAACTTTTTTTGTTCATAAAGTTTTTTGATATGTCGCTTAGTTTTTGAGATATTCCACAGTATTCCGGACATTTGTTGTGCAAAAAGTAGCCCAGAACTGTTCCAAATGCCGGATACGCCGGCAAGCATTATGGTTAAGGTTTCTGCAACAAAAATCTAATGCTGCCGCTGAAGAGTACCGTCTACGGTTTCCAAACAAAAGAGTTCCCCACTTCCACACTTTTGTAGAAGTTCATTGTCATTTTCGTGAACATGAATTTGGGGTTCCTTATAACCAAAATCGAAAAGTCGTCGAAAAGATAACAACAGAATTCTTCAAGTCTTCAACATTGATACAACAATGAGTACACGTCGAGCAACCCGACAACTCGGTGCATGCCAATCTAGTGTTTTTAGAGCTTTTAAGCAAGATCACCGAAAAGCCTTTCATATGCAGTCTGTCCAAGGTTTGCGGTACCTGACGACTTACGCTTTGTAGATGGATTTTGGAATCTGTCGAAATAAATTCACATTTTCGTTTTGTGGACAGATGAGTCTAATTTCACGAAAGCTGGAGTCGTGAACTATCATAATCTCCATGTATGGGATCACAAAAGTCCTAGGTGTATTAGACAATTTTCATTTCAGCAGGAGTTCAGTGCAAATGTATAGATTGGCGTTATAAGTAACAATCTGTGTGGACCACATTTTCTCCCTCCTCGCTTAAATGTCAATTTATTCCATGATTTTTCTTCCTGAAGTTCTTGAAGACGTTCCATTAAATTTACGTGACAAAAGTTGGATGCAATTAGACGGTGCTCCTGCACACTATGGACGGCAAGTGCGGCAGTGGCTAGACGAAAATTATCCTCACCGATGGATAAGTCGTGTAGGTGACAACCGTCAGAATTTAGTTCCCGGTGAGGAGCCGGTGGTTTGGCCTGCACGTTCTCCTAACCTAAATCCCTTGGATTATTATGTTTGTGGTCATGTTAATGATATCGTTTATGCAACACCAATAAACACTCGCAATGAATTAATTGATAGAATACAGAAGTAGCACCTTAAGAAACGATCCCATTACAATTGGAGCAGCGGTGAATACATTAATTTGTCGATGCAATACATGTATTAGGGCTGGAGGAATGCATTTAGAGCACTTATTGTAAGTTTGTTGTTGCGGTTTAAATAATGTATTTTTATTATTAATGTTCATCTTTCTTGCCATTAAAAGCATGTCAATTTTCAGTGTCATTTTGTTTTGAGCCTTTTCCATGACGACATATCAAAAAACTTTAAAAACCAAAAAAGTTAGTAAATTGACGGAAAGTATAAAAAAATACTACTTTTTTAGTGGCTTGCGACAAATACGTTCTTTAAATTTCCGTGAAGTTGACACCCTGTATAGCAATTAATCTAATTTTTTTCACACACATTAGTTACGTTGCCCTTAACATTTAACCAAACATTTACGTGATTAGATCCTTTGGCTTACGAGTAATAAAATAAAAACCGAAAAATAATTCAAATTGTGGCGCCATTTTATTCCAAACGGAAGCGTCTTTGGAGTATGGTTTATAAGACAAATTATCATTATTTCGGTTAGTTCTATTGATAGCTGAAATTATTCTAGTAAAACCTGAATCACTTTATTGAACACGGCGATGAAAATATTAGTACAATAATAATAAAAAAACAATACAAGAAAAAGTGAGAGTGGGAAAAAGCTTTTGACAGAGTACTATAATACTAGGATAAGATATGAAAGATCATAAAAGAAGTAGAACAATAGGGGATCAGACACTTTTACAACCACAGAAGGCTTAAGACAGAGAGAAAATTTAAAGTAATAAAAAAGTGCAAAACTAAAATTGAAAACTTAAAAGAAGGCAACAGAACATTGCAATCGATTTAAATAATAGAGATATTTTTTAAGTTCCAATGGCAGAAAGCGAGACTAAAACCTAATGGAAACGAATAAATATTGAAGGATATGAGAAGAAGAGACAGGTATCAAAATAACCATTGAAGGGACGAAGATCGAGAAACTCAATAAATTACAGAACTTAGGAATACAAGAGGAATGCAAGAAATTAAAATAAAACACAGAATTGAGAAAACATTACATTAATAGACACAAAATATCACAAGAAATAAAAAATAGTATTCAAAACAATTTACAGACCAGTCTTAATTTTTGGATGTAAGACCTGGATACTAATCAAGAAGCAAAATAAATATACAAGAAGTAGAAATGAAATATCTCAGATGAGTTAAATGAGTATCGAACACACACAAACTAACAAAAGTAGGTATAAGATAACACACAAAGTCGGTATATAAACATCATACGATGTGGAAAACAAAACTAAAAAAGAACAAAAAAGGTAGACCTACACTAACCTGAAATGCAGTAGTAAAAAAATACTTAGAAAAAAAGAGAAATCGTGGACAGAAGCAGAGAAAATAGACCAAAATAAGAAAAATGGGGAAATTCATAAATATTTTAAAGATTCAGAATGTTACGCGTGTGTACTGTGTAATGTAAAATGCTTATAGTGTTAATTGAAAAATTTGGCAAGATACTTTTACTATTATATTACCCCGTCGATGTAATCCTGTTCTATTTATTATTTGTGCAACTGATAATACACACTTAATCATTTCACAGAAATAACAGTACCTTCGAAACACAAATTCCAATTCAAGTACGACACACTATCAACGACAGTCACGACGCAACTAAACAACTCGGGTTAAATCGTTGGTGAAGCCGTCTACATATTCGGGCAATTTGCCCGATATTGATAACACTATTTGAAAAACAAAAAAATATTTATTAGATTTAAATAAAAATATAAAAAGCATTGAAGTGTGTTAAGTGAGTTCTAGGAACTTAAAACCAATATAACTACTATAAATTTATCGTATAATATGCAGTTTTTACCTAAATATGAAAAGAACCGTGGAATATGATGATTTTATTACACACTACTAAATTCTATACCTACTGAACAAAAAAAAAGTTCGAACATTAGTGATACAAAAATGTGAAACTTAACTTCCTAGATAGTTCCGAACTTCAGATTAATTATTCAATTAAAGTAGTTTGAAATAAAACCGTGAAGCATCGCAATCGGTTCTTTTATGTTTTAACACTTTTCGGTATGAATCAGTTAGTCAAACTTTCTAAAAAAAATGGACGCAAGAATCAATGAATGAATGAATGAGTGAATGAATGAAACTGTACCAACTATAAAGTGTTAAAGGTCAATAAAGTTATGATTTAAAAATAATTCGAAACTGAAAGTCGGTACTATGTTAGAATTAATTGGCTTGAAAAATTTTCTTGGTAGTGTAATAAGCATGTATCGAATAATGACATAACCTATTAAATCAATCTCTCAACATTAACACGTAATCGCGCTCGTACAAGAGTAATAATAATTCCGTTAAAATAAGTGCGCGTTAAACGTAAGGGTAAACATTTAAGGAGGTTAAAGACCGATGGCATACATACACACTTTATCCAAATCAATTTGTATTTACATATTCCTGTAACGTAATGAATTCTTCTGTACTCGCACATACAAAACCTAAGCAACTAAATAACGTAACCGGAAATTATAAAAAAATTCTGGCTACTTCTCTCACGTATTGCGACCTACCTTCATTGTTTGACTTTCATGGAAAGGTAACGTTGAACTTGTTTTACTTTCGTGCAGAAACGCGTTGCCGATACGTAACTGCGATTATTAAAAAAAAAAGAAACCGAATTGGGAAATCGGCGCGTTCAAAAAATTACGAAATCAATTTTGTTAGCTTGCGGTTTATTGCTTATTCAACGTACAATAAAATCAAACGAAGGGTTTTTTTAATTCTTTTAGTAAAGTAATTGTTGAGAAAGTTGCCTTAAAAACTTAATGAGCCTCTTAATTTTTTCTGGTCGATGAGTGACAACACCTGCTCGGTACATAATAAAAGTTTCTAACTTGAAATCTTGCATAGTGCACGGAAAATTGTAGTTTGAGGAACAATTAAGATCTTTAATGGTTTACGAAATCAGTTAAAGAGGTAATGGAGATACTCTTGTTCACGACGTTACTCAGACGTGACATTAATTTAATGTATAGGATTTTAGGTTGGTACAACGTTGTGATAGTATTTTTTTACACCTTTGGCTTTTTCATATAAATATATGCCGAATCACATCCCTAACTCCATGCTAACCTCAGGAAAAATAGTTGTATTGTATGAATATTTTCCATTAAAGAAAAAAAAACAATCAATTTTTTTGGTTTTTAATTTTTAGTTTTTTTCCAATACAGTCGGATGGAGTTCCGCTGGATAACATGTTTCCCATCTTATTATGGGTGTCTGTTCATGGTCAGTACCAGATCAGACGGTTGGAATCGGCTCTTACTGACTTGCGATCTGTGCCCAAACTTACTTCTTTTTAACGAATGATGATTCGTTATTTAAATTTATATTGAATAATAATTGAAATTATGGAAAGAAACGTGCACAAGTGTGGCTTAAATTTAAAAAAAATGTAGAATCAGTTCAATAAGACAATTTTTAAAATTTATTATTAAGATAGAAATGGTTAACACCACAAACCAATAACCATAGCTACATACACGGCGAGGCATTAGTGTGAGGAAGCTCGATATTATAAAAATATCAAAAAAATGTATTTAGATAAATTTTAGGTATACTTGAGCTACATGTTTTAAAATTATTTACAATTATACAGTGTGTTTCATAACTTGTGTGTAGCGCTAAGTTATGTTTTTTTAAACAGAACACCTTGTATATTATTATGAGTTTGAATTGCACCTACTTTACCCATCACGTCAATATAAGGGTTTAATATGTTATACTGAGTACTTTAAGAGATATTGCCATTTATAACCTAAAAACGTGTTGTATTCAACACCCGGTATCTCTTAAATTAAACAAAAAAAAAAATAATTTCTACCTGTACCAATTCTCAAATATCGTCTAGTTTCTTCTCAAAGTATTAAATATTTGATAAATCTTAATTTTGAATACAGTGCGATCCATTACTCGGTGATATGATTTTCTAATTTTTTTTAATATAACACTCTGTATTTTATATCATCATATGAAAGTTAATTAAGTGTACTTTTAATTTTATTAAGCATTTCCTACATTTAAATTTAATAATTACCGAGATATTTCGTGTTTAAGTTTACTTTTGGATTTTCTGTACATAACATTCATTGTAACACAAAATATTGGGATTGGTTATAACTTTGACTATTTGAAAACATTTAACATTAGATATTTTCATTCTGTTGTCGTGGTTTATATTAATATGTAGTTTGTGGATATTGTAAAAACAAATACGAATGCTTAATGTATGAGTCGTTTGCGCTTGCGCAGAAGAAACTCGCGTGTTTTAACATTTGATTATAGTTGCATTGTCTTTATATGGCAACGCGTTCCAGCGTCGCTCGGACTGAATGTCGACTGCAGAAGCCCGTTTCGACTGCAGCGACTGGACTCCATTTTTGTGATCGTAACCGACTGCAAAATGTGTACGGTGACCCTATCCGTAAGTATATGATTGTTATATACAGAAAATCTAAAAGTAAATTTAAAACACGAAATATCTCGGTAATTATTAAATTTTAGTATAATGAATGCTATATAAAATTATAAGTACACTTAATGAACTTTTTTATAATGATATAAAATACAGGGTGTACAACATTTAATAAAAATAAGAAAATGATGGCACTGAGTCATGGATCACACGGTATTCAAAATTAAGATTTATAAAAAATTAATACTTTGAGAAGAAAATAGACAATATTAGAAAATTCTTACAGGTAGTAAATAGTTTTTCTTTTGTTTAATTTAAGATATACCGGGCGTTGAATATAACACGTTTTTAGGTAATAAATGGCAATATCTCTGCTCTGTATAACACTTTAAACCCTTATATTGGCGTGATAGGTAAAGTAATGCGCTACCCACAAGTAATAAAACACACTGTATACTTATAAACAATTTTAAAACATGTAGCTCAAGTATACCTAAAATTTATTTAAATACATGTTTTTGATATTTTTTATGATAACGGATATATCGAGCTTCCTCGCACAAATTCCGCACCCTGTATGTACAAGTTACAAGCGACGATGTGATTATCATACCACCGATTGTACAACCTAATGGGCAATCTAATCTTCTGTGTCTGCAACATAAACTTGAAAGTTACTGAACTTAGTACACAATCAAAATGAATTGGAATCCACATAATAATTAAATAAAACAAGTGACTTACTACAAACACAAATTGAAGTTAAAAAACACCTTCTTCCCAATTTTGACATATACAGTCAAATTTTTTAAATTAAAGTACGTATTAAAATTATGTACTTTTTGTAACTACTCACGACTTTTCATCACTTGTCAGATTGTTTTAACAATAATTTTGAAATTGGTAAGCATGATAAAATTTGTAAAACTTGATTAAAGTTAAATTCGAAACAGGTTTAAAAAAATTAACTAATTTTCATCGTGTGTGAAAACTTGTGTTCGACGTTTCGCTTGATACCTTATGCAGGAGGTACAAATCCTTCCCGTACAGATTTGTAATAACATTTCGTAGGTTTTCAGGACCGGTGTCAATATTACTAATAACTTTTTAATTAATCTTGTTGCATTTTTACACTTTCATTCCTGCAGTGCCTCTTAAACATAAGGCTATATAACATACCAGCATTTTGGTTTCATGTCAATTTCTTGTTAAAATTCTTTTATACATATAGTACAGATATATCACAGAAAACAGATGTTTTTGGAGCAGGTAGTAAATTATTTGGAAGGCAGTTGGCTTGTACTAACCCTCTAGTTGTAATCTCCCCGTTACAATACCCCTTTGCAATAAATAATTCCCTTGAATTTATAGTCAGTTTAATGGGAAAAACAACTCGACACACCTCCTAGAGTGAAAACTCCAGAAAACTTTGAGAGAGACCATGTTACAATGTCCAGGTCAGAGGAGAATTTAAGGGCAGTATTTCTCGAACATAAGCAAATAAACTTTTTTTGCTTCATTCATGATTGTACTGTTTCTCCGAGAAATAAATTGTAATCAAACTATAGTCTAAGACTTCTTACAGAAAAAAAGGGCCAACTTGAGCTAAAATTTTTACGAAGCGATCGGAACAAGCTGGTTCTTTTGAGGACATATACTTATTCTGGAAATGGCAACTGCTAAGAAAATTATTAATCGTGCAGAAAATGCATTGAACAGTAAATGAATTACACCAAATATGAATTTGACTAGAGCTTAACGGATGACGACATCTCCAGAAAATCTCTTAAAACTGTATAAATTAAGCAGCTATAAAAAGTCGAAAATAAGGCTGATATCTAGTGTAAGAGTAACTTTGGAATTTCTATCATTTCCGGTCTGGTAACTAAAACGAATTTTTTTAAATTTGACAACACTTTTCAAAAACTAAAACGAATCTAAATTGAAATTATGGTACATTTTTTCTTATATTGTTAACTGATTGTAAAGTAGGTATTGATATCATTAAAAAAATTGTCGTAACAAAAAAGTTATAAATATAACCATATTCGCCTCTCAACTCACGCCACCAACCCCCCCGAGCATAACAAAGATGTGAAAGAAACTGATAACCTAGCAACTAACGCTTCTTCGAAAGTAACATAACCGCCGCTTCGCAATTTACGCTACCTAGAAACTGACGCTCGCAAAAAAACGCTGCTTAGCGATGTAGTTCAAATTCGATGTTCTTTTTTTCCTTTTAGGGAAAGGATTGAAGTCAAATCACTAATACAACTGCAACAACCACAAGCACACCTTCAGTTCAAATTAAGAAATTCCTTAATTTGTCGTCTCAAATAATGGCACCGCTACGGAACTCAGAGATTTCCTACAAAGGAAAAAGATATCGTTACCTCCACTTATCACCTCTTTAGCAATGGTCAAGCCAAAGAAATGTCCAAACCGTAGAGGAACATTTAAAACTCATACCTACTGCACCCGAATCCTTGTAGCAAAATTTGAATAAATTCACACCTCTTTCTAGAACGTCCCTTTCGAACTGCTTTGGACTTACTCAAGGTAGAAGACCCGTACACTACATGAAGAAGCAACGATAAAATTTTGAACATAAAGTTTTTTATTATTTCATTTTGCGTTCTGCACAAGCAGTTTATTATCTTTCGGTAAATCCACCAATGAGCAAATGGGTCTTCCTTTAATGTGATAGTTTACCTAGTTTATTGATCACAAGTATATATTCACTATAGTATATACTGTATAGGATTGTGTATACTGCTTGACTTCTTTCGACACGAGTCTTTGAAATGCAAGCTGTCGGTGTAGGAGTGCGCTTCGGTGGCAGCGATGATAGACGCGGCGGAACCGGGAACCGGGTGAACTTGGCTTTGGTTCAGGTGCATTTTCACTGGATTTCTTCAGTGAGGTTGACGAACGTGCACGCGTAGGGATAGACCGTAGGGGTAGTTCGTAGGGATACCATTAGTCATCTATTTCTAATGACGGAGTCACACGTTTCAAATTGCATCGGTCGGTGGATTTTGATTACAGTCTCAGTTTGTTCTTGTGCTTTTTGCTTTGTTGGTGAGGTTTCGGGGTGTTTGTTTTTTTCCATTACCCGTTCTTTGTCCTGCTTATACATTACTCTTTGTACCAACGCCTTGATTTTCCCTTACGAAGACTTATCAAGACTCGCTTACTGGTTGAACACAAAACTTTCCGTGTATTGTCGCGTCGTAAACGTAGGTTTAGGCATATAGCATTCATGATTCACCGAAATTTGTAAAATAAATCATTTCACTCGAAAAATCAGTACGTACCTTTTGAGAATTTTTCGGCTTTTTTTTGTTTACCTTCCGTAGCAAGAGAACAATATCAAATTGCTTATATTTGCTCTTTTGTAACAACTTAGTGTAATAATAATTTGATGTTATTACTTTAATAAAATAATTATCAAATATAATAATGATGATGGTGCTTATTGATCTTACAGTTTGAGACTAATTATTTACCTCGCAAAGACCTGACAACATTGTAAGTGTCACTATATGTTACCCTGCAAATAATTTTTAAATTTTAGTTTGTCGGTTCGTAAGTATTATCCTAGCAGACCACTAATTTTTATACCCACGCTGTTTAACGTATGCATTGAACATCTTCTCATTTATTGGGTCTTTGGTTTTTTCAAAGCTCAGCGACGACGACAAACAAATGGTTCTAAACCAGTTGTTTTCAAACTTTTTTTCGTGTACTACCCATGGAATTATAGATCACTTGGGCACCTCTGAACTGTTAAAATTCTAAAAATCTTTCGAAATAAAAAGTGCGATGGAATAAAATTGAACCAAAGCTACAACTTCAAGTGCTGTTGCAAACATATCGCCAACTCGCTGGTTAAAAATTGGTGAGGGTCGGACAATCGCCAAACCTCGCTGGTGCCAATTTGCACGGGAACTGTATAAAATCGCGGCGGCGCGCAAAATTCTAAAATAATGTTCTTTTGTTCTTAATAAGTTCAATGAAATTTATCAATTCTTATCAAAATCGGCAGAGAAGCATAACTTTAGACCAATAACATTATTTTATGTACTATTTTACACATGTTGTTTAGCCATGATGATGAAATCGACTGGTAACTTTTTTTGAAAAAACTTTTTAGTGTATTTGATTAGAGAATATGACGTAAACATCATTTCTACACAATATTGGTACTCTTGTTTAAATACGATAATTTCATCTGTTTCCGAGAAAAACGCAGTTGAACAATTCGTAGTGTCGAAGGGGATTTCAAATATTACTTCATTTATTAAGGGCACGTCTTGGACTGTCAGATAATTATGCTTCTCTGCAGATTTTGATAAGAATTGATAAATTTACAGTAAAATTATTAACAAGAAATGAAGAAAAAAAGTTTTTTATCTAACGCCTTGTACCTTTTTCCACAGCAATATTTTCTTAAGGCATATTGTGTCTTATGGTCATATTTTGGTCTAAATAACTCGCCCTTAGCATATGTCCTAATAGGTTATGAATCACCCTGTATAGCCATATGCACCTTGACAAGCTTTCCGTGCCATTCCGTTTTTGAGACAAATGTCGCGATAATGTATTAAGATTTTTTACACCCAAACAGACGATTTGCGTTTAGTTTTTACTAGATGTGAGTAAATTCACGATTTATCATCACTCACACTGCTGAACACATTTTTAGAGTTTGATTCTGTGTGACTGTTCACGAAAGGTTGGCAAACACAGCTAATAATCCTTTATGTTACTGCAATTGTGTTATCGTCTAGTAAAGATTTTTTAAAGCTAGAACTGGTTTGCTCATGGATTATTTTTTGACTTCTTTAAGACCTTCGATAGAATTGAGTAGAATATACTGCTGAATATATTAAACAGTATGTGTAGAGCTTCCCAGTTTTCCTCATTCAAAGCCCTTGCCTTTAGATGACGGAGTCTCTTAAGATAGTACCCTTGGGTCTGTTTTATTTTGTCATGTACAGTCCCGTCACTTTATGCCATCTTTATCTAACACTGGAGTCGCCTTCAAACTGTATAGTAATTGTTCTACAGTTACTAGTCAGTCATCATTAATAAGTGTACCATACGAATAAATAAATAAAATTAATAAATAAAATAAGTGTTTGTAATCATGAAAAGATTCTTCTCGGTGCTTCTTGCACTTTTGTATGCCTACATTTTGTGTTTTAAACACCTTGACGCCACGTCCTCTAAAAAAAGCAACATATTACGTATACCTCCCAAAAACAAGTACAAAGTCAGGTCAAAACTCTCAATTCTGAAAGCATCTTCTTCTGTGGTGCTTTATCCGTTCCGACATCGCGATCAACATGACTATTCTCACTTTATTGGGGGTTATTCATTTTTTTTTTTTTTTTTACGTAGTACGTTTTAGTTTTTTAAATTTAATTTTTTTTTTTTTTTATTTTAATTTTTTTTTTTATTTTTTTTAAAATGTGGTATTTATTATTCCTCATCACATGTCCAATATATTCGAGCATGCGGGTCTTTATAGTGTTTACTATTTCTCGTTCCTTGTTCAACTTTCTCAGTACTTCCTCGTTTGTTTTGTGGGCGGTGTGAGTATTTGTTTATATATCCACATCTCAAAAGCATTCAGTTTATCGGTGATTTCTTTGTTTATTGTCCAGACATCAGTACCATAGAGAACAGAGAACACATAACGTTTTACCATCCTTATTTTCAGTTTTAAACTGAGGTCTTTAGCTAAGAAGAATCTCTTAATCTTTACAAAAGCGGCACTTCGTCGGCTTAACATGTAAATGTCGTAAGTCCAATTTCGGTCGAAAATAGGTTATTAATGCCATCTTGTGCAAATTAATCAGTTCTACCAACTCTGTAACTGGTGTAAGTCCAGTATTATTTAAAAGCATTAAAAACTGATTATATTAATGTCGTAAGTCCATGCACAGTGAGAACCAATATGTAAACGTCGTAACTCCAGTTGTAGCCATGTTGTTGATGGTGTGATGTGCAGCATCAAATTATAACTTAAAAACGTACGTATTAATACAAATGCAGTTGTTAAAGTTTGGATTACTATTTGTTTCAATGTTTTTCTTGACTGTATGAAATTGTATATACTAATTATTCAAAAACTAAGTTAAATAAATGATGTTTAAGTTATAATGGAGTTACGACATTTTCATGTTAAATAACAATAAAACAAACTAAAATTATAAGGGACTTACGTTCATATCGTACATTAATGTAAATAATTTAATTGTACATTACCGTCGCGTCATTCGTCTTTGCGATGTACCAATGGCGTACATTATTTTTTTCTATTTACTTACCTTAAACTTTAGTTTTAAAACAAAATAAATAATCGCGATTATTCAACGTTCATTTTCAATTTTATTTTTCATTTCAGTATACTGTACTTACTGAAGATTGTGCATTGTATCTGTTGTACAATGGCGCATTGTAACTCAAGAGCAAAGAAAATATTAATGTTAGCAACTGCATTACGGACAGAAGCTAATATAAATACATTCAATACTAATTTAAGCTTTGTTCAAACAAATCATGATATTGTTCGTGACGGAGATGACGCTATTAGTGGAAATGATATTCCAGAAGTTACCAATTATTTAATTGAGACTGATGGCTACTACGAAGAACTAGTAGATGAGAATAACTGTGATGATACACTACAAGACTGTAATTTAATGCCCAATGGTGATAATATTATAAACATAGATTTAATAAATGTAGAAAAAGACGTAGTTGATCAGCAAGATAACGTTGAAATAGAAGATGTTACAGACGTCATATTAAAACAAAATGGAAGTATTAACGAAACAGATCGTGAAGCAGAATTTCAGGCAAGTTGTGCAGAAAATTATAGCCAAGAAAATCAATCCGACAAAGAAAATGACATGAATGATCCAAATTATAATCCTGAATACGATGGAACAATAAATGATTCTTCTGATGAATCCAATAAAGTTGGGAAAAAAGTAATATCGTAATGGACAGAAACCGTCATGAAGTAACATCAAATAATAACTTTGAAAAAAGAAGAGACAAAAGAAACATTTGGTTAACAAACAAACTTGGAAGGAAAACGTTAATAAACGTAAAAGAGAAAAGGAGAGGAATATCTGGGCAGAAAAAAGTAGGAGATGTATGGGTAACTACTGAAAGGCCAAGAAGAATAATGGGACCTCGTTGTAATTGCAAGCTTTCTTCAATGCTATGTAAAAAGAAGGAAAGGGCATTACAGTGTTATAAACTTACAGAGAAAGACAGAAACGATATATTTTATAATTTTTGGAGCCAACAGAACTGGAGCCAAAGAAAAACTTTCGTTAATTTATCAGTTAAAAATCAGGAAACCAAACGACACCGGAATCGCAAAACCGAATTGACATCTAGGCGGAAGACCTCTTCCGTATACTATTTAAAAAAGCAGGAGGACTCAGTTCGAGTATGTAAACAAATGTTTTTGAATACTATTGGGATGAGCGAAAGAATGATAAATATATGGAAATATTCTGAATTTCAGTTAAAGGATAACAAAGAATCCGACCATGTAGAGAATGTGGAACAAACTAAAGTTGTTACTACTATCCGCAATAGAGCGAAGGCTTCTTTGCAAGAATTTCTGGAACAAATTCCGAAACTTGAATCTCATTATTGTAGAGCAAGTTCAAGTAAACTCTATTTAGAACCAATATGGAAATCTAAATCACATGTTTATAAATATTACAAAAATGTGTGGTGCAAGGACAAAAATATTGAAAGTCTGTCTATAGCAACATTTACTCATGTATTTGAAGAAGGAAATTTGAGTTTATTTAAACCAAAAAAGACGAATGTGACAAGTGCGTGGCTCACGGACAGGAAACCTTGCCGAAGAGCTATTTGTCTTGCATCAAGACAACAAAAGAAGCCCGAGAAGCTAAGGAAGGCGATAAAACTTCAAGAAGCAATGTATTCTGCATGGATTTACAATCGGTACTATTAAGTCCGAAATCGAATGTTTCGTCACTATACTTTAAGACCAAACTAATTGTGCACAACTTCACCATTTACAACATGAAAAGTAAGGAGGGCTATTGTTTTATCTGGCATGAATCGTCTGGAGGCGTTACGGCCAACGATTATGCTTCTATTATTTGCTACTTTATCAAGGAACACATTTTGAACACACTGGATAATCAGGACATTATTTTTTGGAGTGATGGCTGTACTTCGCAAAACCGAAACACCACACTTGCCAATGCATTAATCAACATGGCTATGCAACATCAAGTTAGCATAGAACAGAAATACCTTGAGAAGGGCCATACGCAGATGGAGGCAGACTCCATGCATTCGGTAATAGAACGTAAACTACGCAATATGAATATAAACGTTCCAGCTGATTATGTTGGAGTCTGCCTTCATGCACGATCACAGCCTCGCCCATATCATGTAAAATATTTAGATTATAAATTTTTTTTAAAAATTTTACCAATGTAAAATTTCTAAGTTCGATAAGACCGGGTCGAAAGGTAGGCGATGCCCTCGTAACAGATATACGCGCCATAAAATACAATCCTGATGGATCTGTGATGTACAAACTACGACACTCTCAAGATTATACACCACTGCAGTACAGAAATGTAAGTAAAACCATCCCTATTCATTACGAAGAGCTTCCTGAGTTGTACCAACATCCTCTACCAATAAAAAAAGAAAAATACGACCACTTGCAGTTTCTAAAATCAAGTCTGGAGAAGGACTATCATCAATTCTACGACAATTTGCCATTTAAGAATTAAGAATTTTTTTCATCACTGTCTTATGTTGCTGTAATAATATATTAATTATTTTGTTTTTACTGATTTATTCAAGTTTCAATACAAATGTTTCAATGAACTGTTTTGCTTTTATATCTGTTTACCTTCCATTTCTCGATTCTAAAAAAGTAATAAGTCCGTAAATGTTTTAGAAATAAGAAAGAAAATGTAGTAAGTCCCATAAATAAATGAAAGGCACCTTTTTTCAAAATATTTTGGTTTCAATCAGATTCTAGGCCATTTTTAAGCAGTTAGTATTTTTGATAATTTTTGTCATTATCTATACGACCGTTATATTGTTTTAATTGCGCTCTGTAAAATTTACATTTTAGGACATACAACATTTGCATGTTAAGCCGACGACTTGCTTTTTCTATGCAGCATCGTACTTCGCCCCGGTAATCTCAGCTGTCATACGCGGTGGTTTCCAACTATTGATAAGTCCTCACTTGTTTTACTGCTTGTCCAATTACAAATAATTTTCCTTGAGTTTTTGTAGATTTTGTCACCACTATCTATCCAGTACCTCTCGGAATATGCCTTCAGAGTAAAGAGTAAATAACGTGGGGGAGAGGACGCATCTCTGTCAAACTCCTGTTTTGATTTTAATTTCGTTCGACATACTGTGGTCTTCTGATGTCCTTTGCCATCGACTCCTAATGTTTTTAAAACTCAATTAGCTTGTTGTGTTTGACTTTGTCAAAGGCTTTACTGTAGTCTATGAAACAGATGTGTGCGTCATGACACATGCCCCTACAGCTCTGAACTGACCCGCAGTGCAAACACAACTTCTCGTGTTTCCATGGAGTTTCTAAATCCAAACTGAGTTTCAGAAACATTTGCTTCACAACTTTGTATATTTCAAATGTATAATCTTTAGGAATACCTTTGTAATATGATTTATGAGACTTATTAGACGGTATTCGCCACATTTCTTTGTCGTTGATTTTTTTGGTAAGGGGAGAAAGATTGACACTAACCACTTTTTTTTTTGGTAGTTCACTTTATCATAGAGATGATTGAATAGTTTAACCAACAGAATTAAAAACTCATTCGATTTTGCTAGCAATTTATACATTTCTTCGCACACTTTGTCTGGGCCAGGCGCCTTTCCATTTTTTTTTTTTTTTTTTTGATTAATTGCATACTTAACTTCGTTTTTATTTATTGGAGGACCACTTCATATATCCGAAATTTCGACTTCTGTACGTAAAAGGTTCTTTGACTGGTTTGAATGCTATTTGCATTAATGCGTGGTTAGTTCATCCTTTCTTGTTGATTTAATTTTTTTGATCTTCTTGTGTATGTTAGTCGAGTCATATTTTTGCTCTAGGTTGTCTATTTCTGAACATTTTTCACTCATCCATGATTCTTTGGCATTTCGTATTGTTAGTTTTATCTGACGGTTAATAGGGTTGTATATTTGGTAGTCCTTGTTTTTGTTATTTGTTTTTCTAAGTTTTATGTGGAGTTTGGTAACGAGCGGTATGTGATCAGATGAGATATCTGCACTTGGGTATGTCCTTGTGGATTTTATGGTATTACGAAATCTTTGACTGGCAGTTATAAAATCAATTTGATTTCTTACAACATTTCTCTCTTCGTCTCTTGGCGATTTCCAGGTGTAAAGTCTTCGAGATGGTAATTTATAAAATGTGTTTGTGATTATGATATTGTGTTCCAGGCAAAATTGTATGAATCTAGTTCCTCTCTCATTCTTATCTCCAAGCCCAAATTTCGTACACTGTCCACAACTTTGCCTTTTCCCACCTTAGCATTCAAGTCTCCCACGACAATAGTTATGTATTCGTTTTTAATGTTTTTCTTTAGTGTTCCTAGTTGTGTGTAGAATTCATTATCGTTTGCGGGGATCTACCTGTATTATGTTCAAATCGAGAGGTTTTGCATTGATTCTTAAACATAGCAATTCTTTCAGAATACGGTACAAATCCTTTGACATATGGTTTAAGGTGTCCAACTCTATTCCAGTGTTTGTTACCAGAATAGTAAACCACATGTTTTTGTATCATGTATTCCCCTGCATCTGGTAGGCGTGTTTCATTCAAACCAATATCATTTTCTGAATTATGTGATTATGTTTTTGGTGGTGAATTTTTGTTGTTTTCACAGGATTTTCGTTGGATGACGACCTGGGAAGCCGTGTCGTTCATCAAAATAGTTCTCCCCTGCCGGCTCTTGGCATCCGGGTTCCATGATAATTTCCTTTATACGGTAATGCTAACGCCATGCCAAGTTGATTGTGCTGGGGATTTTAATAGGGTTGTTTTCCGTTGCTTTTCAGTACCATAGCCGGGGGAGTCATGTCTTGACCGTCGCCTGTGGTTGTCCGATGTTGAACTTTTAGGGAAACCAATCTTCATAGGTTCAACTCGGTGATGTCGTAGCTGCGTCCCTACGGGACCGACCTCTTAAAAAACTCGAAGTGAAGATGGTCACGCTAATTGATAAACCATTTAGCAGTAATCACCTCCAGAATTGCTTTGTAATTGCGGTGATCCCCTATGCTTAATTTTTTTTATTCCTCTTCCTTTTTCTAAATTTCCTTTGTGTCAAATTTTCTATGAATACCAATTAATTACCACTGCTAAACGTAAATTAAGAACGGTCAACCTCACACACTTGCTCTCAAACAGCAATTATATTTCGACTAGTGCAACAAAAACTACTGGAAAGTGCGCATAATGCTCCATTATGTTTCGTCCTTCAGCTATCCTTTCCTGATGACCACCAAAAAGGATAAAATCACTGGTTGTATATCTGTTGAGTTTATAGTGATCCAAATTACGCGTTCAACGTAACGCTGTCTACAGTTTTCTGTTTGTTCAACTAATTATTACATTAGCAAAAATATTAGTTATCTTAACCATTTTATTTAATGATTGTCTTTAATTTTTAATTTAATGTATACACTTCAATACTAATTTTCTAACAGTGGTCCATATTACTACAAAATGTAAGCAATGGTAAACGATACTAAAAACTTATAAGGTTAAATAATTAAACGCTGTTTCATACCAAATAGAGCAAACATTACTAAACGTAACAAATTAAACTAGAAACAAATATAAGTACAAAAGAACTATTGTCAAAGCACATATGCGGCAACTGTGCTAATTTTAACACCGTTATAAACTATTTTTATGTTATGTGTTGTTTATCGAAAGAAGAACATATTTGTCATTGTTGATGTTTCTATTTTATAGAACACAATACTACTCAGTATTGTTTTTAAATTAAAGTGCAGATGTTATTGACTGTCATCGCACACAAAATGTAAGAAATATCATGCATAAAAATATAAATAAATTTTGTTATTGAAAAAATTCAGTATTTTTTTTATTGTGGATTTTATTTCTTTGCTAATTATGCTAATTAATTACAAAGAACAAACTTGTTAATCCGATGTCAAAAATTGGATCAATTAGTAGAACATAGTGTGAGGGCAATCTAACAAAATTGGTCAATATGTACACTAAATATATATCTATTTAATGGAAATTGGTAGAAATACAATGAGATAAGTTTTTGTGTACCTCGGTCGTATACAAATTCAATTAGAATTTTTCCAAGCTTTTTACCAATGCATCAGACTAATCTGGTTCACTACATTATCTGTACTTCGTTCAGATAATGTGTCGAAATTGATTCAACAAAATCTAAATTATTAAAGAATAATGTAAAATGACAAATAATATAATGCAATTACAAAGGCGAGGTCCCACATGAGTCAAGTTTGGGTCCTATGCTTTGGTCTCTCTTTCACTACAACTTCAAATGAATCGAAAATGATTTTTTTATACTACAGACGTTCTTTAATTCAATGCCATTAATATTGATGTTATTTAAATGTCATTATGATTAGCGCCATTGGAGATAACATAAAATGTAATTTATAATAACAAAGAGATAAGTCAAATTTGGCTTTTGCATCTAACAGCTCATAAAATTCTAAAAAACTTTCTCCGTTTTACAACTTTCTAACTTAAGTAATAACAAAGATCGCAATACATGCGGCACTAATTTGGAACTCGTTATATACAAATTTGTAAACTTGCAACCTCATAATAAAATTCGTTTTCTTTATTTAACAAAATGTACATTATAAATATTTTGTTACCACTTTCATAACCATTTGCATTTCAATCATACTTTCGTTCGGTTTTAAATAATCATAATTCACTGATGTGTGTTGATTCCATTAATTAGTATTATTTTTAATGTACGCAGTAACTCTAAGGAATTATTGTACAGGGTTATTAACTATAAATTACTCACCCCTTATTATCGTTATTATTGCTAGTATCAACAAAAGTTATGCATAAAAGTTATATTGTTTAAACTGAATTTTCTTAAAATGCTATCAATAATTCAGTTGCTCGCTGTTTACAGGGCAAAACCAAAAATATGATGTATTTTTTTAATATAATACCTTGTATATTATTACATTTTTGAAGAGATCTTTTTTTTCTGATTTGAAAAATTTATGATATGTTATCTTTATCTTGAGCCGTTATTGAGTTATTAATGTAGAATAACACAGATACCTTAATATAAACCAAAATGGTTTATAGTGAAGTAAAACTTCGTTATATTCAAAATAACAAAAGGTGGGTAAATTACAGTGAATAACCCTGTACGTAATTGCAACTAAGTTAGCTGTCGTAACTTTTTCATTTTTAAGTAACGTCTTCTTCCGTCGTACATTTAAGTTAAGTCTTACGTTTGTGACAGAAATTTTACCTATTCTAAAACAATTGTAAATTTAAACCTTAATGTATCAAGTTTCTTTTTCCTACTTTTGCGTTGCTGTCAATGTTAGAGTGAGCAATCGCCATGGTACACAGTTGCTTATGTCTGATTTTTGTTGTCCGCACCCTGCTTTATAGTGATCCTCTTTGGTTCAGTGGTGTTGTTGACAACAAAGTGCTTATAATCATTTCTTACATATGAATTACCTATTCAGTGACCTGACGGATAATTTGTGAAGTAAAAATTTTAACAACGCCCACCTCAATCAAGCACTATAACCACTCGATTTGTAGAGAACAGTGATTCCAAACAATCAGGTTTTTATAGAAGTATTGCTAGAAATATTAATTTAAAAAATGCTTTTAATAATAATAAAGTTTTTAAAAAGCCTTTCAAACGCAATATTTTTTTTGCTAAACTATTTTCTTTGTCATACATTGAAGGATGCTCAGTACATACACGAGCTGATTCTAAATGAATGGTTGTAATCCATAGACTCGCAAAATATCTCAATTTTATATATTTTTAGTGCACGTGCTCAGCATGGAGGAATTAGTACCCAAAGCAACTTGAAATCAATCAAAATTTTTATCACATTGTAACACGTGTGAAGTTACCCATACATCCATCAATAAAATTATTACAACAAATTGTGCTCATTAAAGTAATTTTAAGTAAAGAAATAAATCAGTGAAATAATGTTTATATCTTCATTCAATGTTAATATTCTATTTTGATCAATGTTTATCCCTCCAGTTATATCTCGATTTTGACAAACTTCTCGTAAATACATTTTTTGTCAAATTTCACTACTATATAGAATGAGCAATTATTTAAACAACATATTACACAATAAAAAATTACACTTTTTTGTAAAAATATAATTAATTGGCAAAATTTCGTAACAATTTATTCACGCGAACATCGTGAAAATCGAGATTGAAAATAGCGCTTAATGAGTGCGGCAAAGACGTCTAACTACGTCCAGGAATTAATTATTAAAAAAAACTATTACTTTTTATTTTTAATATGTTGTTTAGAATTGTTTAATCTATCTATTCACCAAAATTCCATAAACATTTATTCACGCAAAGTTTGACAAAATTGAGATTAAAGACAACGCCTGATTGTAGCGGCGATTAATAAATTAATAATTTAAAAAAATGTGTAATATTTAATTTTTTAATATGTTGTTTAGAATTGTTTAATCTATCTATTAGAGAACTTCCATAAACATTTATTTACGGAAACATCAATGAAAATCGAGATTGAAAATAGCGCTTAATGAGTGCGGCAAAGGTGTCGAGCTACGTCCAGGAATTAATAATTAATAAAAAAACTATAACCTTTTATTTTTTAATATGTTATTTAGAATTGTTTAATCTATCTATTGGCAAAATTCTATAAACATTTATTCACGCGAAGCTTGTCAAAATTGAGATTAAAGACAGCGTTTGATTGTAGCAGCGCACAGTGATTCCGTTTAGAATTTTAGCGTGACAAAAATGAATTTTTAATTTGTTACAAAATTGTTCAAAATGCTATAAAAAAACAATCAACAATATGTAAACACTCCATATTTACAAATAAGTCCAGAATAAAATTCTATTAGACAGTACTATTTATAATCCAAAATAATTTTAAGCAGTCAGCTTAAAATAAACGATTGAAAGTACGTGTTCCGGACAGTTTAAATTGTATTTTTGACAAGATTCGATGGGCAAAAATAGTGTTTAAAATATGGAGAAGAATCTTGGAGGTATGTAATACAAAAATACGTTTATCGGGTTGTGGAGTAGTTACTTTTATTTATTTTTTGTGTATTATGATTTTTTGGGGCAAAAATCATTTTATTTTAATAATAACTTCACTTAAAAAAGCTGGCGTTTTAAGTTACCCATTGTTACAAATTCTTTTTAATGTTTATATAGTTTTATCACTTTCTTACTTCAAACAAACACATAGTTTACATGCCTTTTGCCTGTTTCTGATTTTCGATTTTCTTTCATAGCGGATAATAAATATTAGCAGAAACGATCTCTTTGCAAAATTAAAATACAGGATAAATTTCCACCAACCCATAGAGATTCCCTAGCTTACATAAGTAAACATATCGTAGGCTTCTACAAACTTCTGCATTGTTCTTCTTCAAAAATGGAAAGGAAGCAAAAGATAACAATTAAAGTAAGAGTTAATAATAAATTTACACATATAACGATCTCTCCAGTTATATCTAGACTTTTACAAACTTCCCGTGAATACATTTTTGTGAAATTTCACTAGTATATAGAATAAGCAATTATTTAAACAACATATTAAAGAATATTATTCACGCAAACATCGTAAAAATCGAGATTGAAAATAGCGCTTGATGAGTGCGGCAAAGATGTCGAACTACGTCCAGAAATTAATTATTAAAGAAAAAATATAACTTTTTATTTTTTAATATGTTGTTTAGAATTGTTTATTCTATCTATTGGCAAAATTCCATACAAATTTATTCACGCAAAGTTTGTCAAAATTTAAATTAAAGACAGCGCCTGATTGTAGCGGCGGTTAATAAATTAATAATTTAAAAAAAAATGTGTAATTTTTTATTTTTAATATGTTGTTTAAAATTGTTTAATCTATCTGTTAGAAAAATTCCATAAACATTTATTCGCAAACATCGTGAAAATCGAGATTAACAATTAATTAATAATTAATAACAAAACTATTAACTTTTATTTTTTAATATGTTGTTTAGAATTGTTTAATCTATCTATTGGCAAAATTCCATAAAATTTATTCACGCAAAGTTTGTCAAAATTGAGATTAAAGACAGCGCCTGATTGTAGCAGCGGTTATTAATAAATTAATAATTTAAAAAAAAATGTAATTTTTAATTTTTTAATATGTTGTTTAGAATTGTTTAATCTATCTATTAGAAAAATTCCATAAACATTTATTCACGCGAACATCGTGAAAATCGAGATTGAAAATAGCGTTAAATGAGTGCGGCAAAGACGTTTCGAGCTGTGTATAAAAATTTATTCACGCAAAGTTTGTCAAAATTAAGATTAAAGACTGCACCTGACTGTACCGGCGGTTAGCGTAGACCTTCCGTAATAAATAAATTATTTTTTTTACAATAAAGTGTAACTTTTTGTTCTTTAATATGCTGTTTACAATTGCTCATTCTATGTATTAGTGAAATTTCACAAAAATTTATTCAAGCAAAGTTTGTCAAAATCGAGATATAACTACAGGGGTTGTTATATGTGTGAATTTGTTGTTAACTATTACTTTAATTGTTATTTAAACTTTGGGCAAAATACATTGAATGAAGATATAAACATTATTACATAGATTTTTATATATAAAATTACTTTTGACAATCACAAATCGTTATAGTATTTTTATAGCTGGATTTATGAGTAACCTACAAGGTCACATTATATAACCCAACTATAGATATAAATACTAACCTGTTTTGAAAAATTTTTTCTCTATCGCTGAATAAAAATTGCGGAGTTGCATTAAATTCACAAATTCATGATATTATTAACTGAAATTGTTAAACGCATTTATTTAGAAAAATGTTATGCTTAGTTATACCGAATGGTTTAAAATGCATTCAGCGAATTAAGTTCTAAGTATTATTAATAATTTAATTAAATAATTTCATAATTAGAATATAGTAATGAAGTTGTAAGGTCTTCAGGAAATACTAATCCGATTTAAAAAATTTCTTATGTATTTGATAGCGGAGAAGACAAAGTCAAAACACAAATGCTTCTACTTTTTGGTAGTTTTATTGAATATTATTTTGGAATTTTATATTGCAATTTTATTAAATTCATAAGAATATGTGAATCTACTTAATCATATTCTAAATAATAATGTTTTGTAAAAATAATTGCGAGACGTGAAATATCATAAATCAAGTGTTGTTACGAGTTACCTACATACAAGATTTTTTTATTTTGAAAAAACAATGTTTAAACATTGCATTCAACGTTTTTCGATTCAAATTGTATAACATTTAGACGCATATATTAAACTTTAATAGAGTGTCACCTGTTTTACCAGAATTGCTTGTTTCAAAACGATTCACTACTTTTCGTAACTAGTTGTGAAAAGTACATCGTTTCCACGTTTACTTTGATATTCTAATTTTGATTTTAATTTTTTATATACCGATAATTTGATATTGAAATTTGAAAAAAATTTCCTGATTTCCTAATTATAAACACGACAATCACTCATCCTTGACTTCACGATACTGCGGGTGCGGTCGGGGTGCGGTAACTAATTCATTTTTTTATAGTTTTCAGAAGCTATTATTTTAATGACAGTTTTCAGCCGACTTTAACTGACTTTAGACAATACATATTTATTTATGGAATAGAACACGTTGTAATTGTAAAATCTAACATACCACAACTCTTAGTGGTATTTATTGATTCATTAAGTAGGCTTTGGACGCTATAGAAAAATACAAACCGCACATTGGTTTGACATACCGATTTTAAAACTCAGCGAATTAAAACCAATCGTGTCACTAAACCAAGCCAATTAATTCAACATCTTTAATTGATTCAATAAATGTTTATAGAAGTTTTCCCATTTTAAGAAAGTTCTTCAACAATAGACACGTATTTCCTAATTCCAAAAATACAACAACAAATTTCCTTTCGTTTATTTTTGGAAAACAATTCACATGTTTTGTCTGTGCGCGCAAAAGAATTCTAAAACCGGAAACGGAAGTTGCACGCGTTAAATGCATAAACTATTCAACTGCTGTAAAGTTTCTAAACTGACGATTTTGAAATCCCTAATCATCAACGAAATTAAAACTTTTTTTTTAAATACTAAATAAGTCGCGCTATTTACCAAATTTTCCTTGCCTAGAACACTAGGTACCTACAAATTATTTTGTTAAAAGGAGCTTAAAATTGGTTTTGGTCATTAAACATAAGTTTTTTGTGGTATAATAGTAATCGAAGGTTAAAGGAGGTCGTGCCTGTCAAAATTTTTTGAAAGTTACAGCTAGTCCTACTTTTAGGGCACGTCTTGTAATTAATGCGACGAACTAATGTCTTCACACAAATAAATGTAAATGCGCGTATTCGAAAGTGGGCTTTGATTTAATTATAATTTTGCCGGTAGGAATGTTTGATGGAATTAGCTCGAAGAATTTTGGCATAGTTTTTAATGACATTTATTACTATTAATTAATGACCGGCGCGTAAAATTATCAAGGACAAAAGTACGAATCCTTTAAAAATTAAAACTGTGACAGAATAAAAAAAAAATGCGCTCGTTTTAGATGTTCACACCAGAAGTAATTGTTGTACAACACATTAAATTAAGCGCAATTGCGACAGCACATCTGAGAAAAACGCAAAACACACTTTCTATCGATTAAAAAATGTTAATAACAAGCAATGTTGTGTTGAATTTATGGAATTTAGAAAAAAATTTAAATGACGTCAGCGCAAAGGTGAGGTTTCGTTCGCGACTGTGCATTGAAATCACCCAAGTTTTCGTTGACAATTCATATTTTGCTTTATAAAATCTAATTAAAAAAATTAAAACTCACCTTGTGTTTGAAAAAAAATGTATATTTGGCACTTAGTTCACTAAACCATCACATCATTTTAATATTGACATAGTAATATTCACTGCACATACAACTTACAATACAAGACTGGCTACCTGAAGAGGTGAGGTAAATACGTCCCGTTACCTTGGTATGCGATTAGCGGGGAAGAGGTTGTTTGTAAATACCTTTTTTCTATCAATTGAAAAGTTGTTGATGCATATAGGCATCCCGACGTACAGCGGAGTTACAATATTTGCCAAGATATTACTTTAGTAGGTTGTTTAAAAGCAACGAATGGTTGTGAAATTGATATTAAAGCACTGTAATCTAATGTTTTCCATATAACTTTTAAAAAGATACTACTTGTTTTTCAAATACTAAGAAACAAAACACGCAAATTAAGTTTAGTTCTTATTTAGAAATAAATACGAAAAAACTTGAATTCGTTCAAAATCAGTTCATTGTCTAACATCTAAAAGAATTATAAAATCTTCAAATAATGTCAAAGCAATGGAATCTTATAAATTAAATAATATGCCACTCTATAAAAAAACAGTTTTATTAGAAATGGCACTAGCGTTTCAAATGAAAATGATTAGATTTGGTTACCATTTTTCATAATCCAATAGCAGTACTTACATTTTAAAGAATATTATGTTTATTAAGAAATGTTATAACATCTAGTGTAGATAGAAGGCACAAACAGTAGCAAATATAGTTAATAATTCCATTTCAAACCGGTATTCCCTGGTATTTTAAAATCGGCTTTTATTGTACGTCCAGGGTCAATGATGAAGACCATTTCGTGGACGTTTTGGAGATCCTACTTATTACTTGTACGTACAAACTCTTTTAATAAGTTTCTTATTGATATTAATTGAACTTCCGCCCACAGATAAACAAACAATGTGCAAAATGGGCAATAATCAAGAATAGTAGAGTTTCCATAAATTATGATATAATTGTAAAAGAAAAATTTTGGTTACAAATTTTAATACTATATTTTTTTAGTGCTCTTGATTCTATTAAATGTTACAAAACGAAAACTATTGTACTCAACCATTGAATTATAAAGCTACAAATTAATGTTAATAAATGACAAATAACACACAAAACACACATTTTATGTTTTACTTGCAGCACCAATTTATCACATACGGGATTTGTCATTACTCAGCCATTTAGGCTATTAAACACTTCTGACTTAATCTAAGTTTAAAAAAACAAATTCTAAAATTTCCGAAAACGCCAGTTTTGTGACCATTTCTTTCTGATGCTGATTTTTTTAAGAAATTGCTGTAAAATGGCAACGCCGTAACCAATTAAAATAAATTTTAAAAATATTTTTGGAAAAAATGTCCCCAAAACAATTTTTTAAAATAAATGTTAGATAATGTATCAAAATAATTAATATATTGATAATGCAAACAAGTTTTTAATATTAAGTATAACACAATGTAATAATAATTAATTAATTTTTTAAAGAAGGCAATTGTAATAACTGTAACCTACTAATCAACACCGTTTACTCCCGATCATACCTACCAACCAACACCGTTTACCCTACACCACATTTTAATAACTGTAACCTACCAACCAACACGGTTCACTTTGATCACATCTACCAACCAACACCGTCTACTTTAAAAACACATGAAAAGATGTAGTTTTTTTTTTAAAGAAAATTGTTATAACTGTAACTTACCAACCAGTACCGTTCTTCCCCGATCACACCTACCAACCAACATCGTTTACACCAAATCAGATAAAACATTTAATTTTTTAAATAAAAAAATTGTAATAACTGTAACCTACCAACCAACACGGTTGACCTTGATCACATCTACCAACCAACACCGTCTACCTTAAATCTGTATTGCATACTGTATTTTTTTGGTGTTCTTGATTCCATTAAATGTTACCAAAAGAAAACTATTGTACTGAACACTTCAATCCAGGAACACATTATTACGAGATAAGGTAGGTAACCATTTAATTATAAAGCTACAAATTAATGTTAATAAATGACAAATAACACACAAAACACACATTTTATGTTTTGCTTGCAGCACCAATTCATCACATACGGGATTTGTCATTACTCAGCTATTTAAACACTTCTGACTTAATCTAAGTAAAAAAACAAATTCTAAAATTTCCGAAAACGCCAGTTTTGTGACTATTTCTTTCTGATGCTGATTTTTAAGAAAATGTTCTAAAATGGCAACGCCGTAATCAATTAAAATAAATTTTAATAATATTTTTGGAAAAAATGTCCCCGGAAAAAATATCCCTGGAAGAAATGTCCCTGAAACAATTTTTTAAAAATAAATGTTAGATAATGTATCAAAATAATTAATATATTGATAATGCAAACAAGTTTTTAATATTAAGTATAACACAATGTAATAATAATTAATTAATTTTTTTAAAGAAGGCAATTGTAATAACTGTAACCTACTAATCAACACCGTTCACTCCCGATCATACCTACCAACCAACACCGTTTACCCTACACCACATGAAAACATTCAATTTTTAAAGAAAAAAATTTAATAACTGTAACATACTAACATACACGATTCACCTTGATCACATCTACCAACCAACACTGTCTACCTTAAAACACATGAAAACATGTAGTTTTTAAAAAGAAAATTGTTATAACTGTAACTTACCAACCAGTACCGTTCATCCCTCGATCACACCTACCAACCAACATCGTTTACCCCAAATCACATAAAACCCTTTAATTTCTTTAAATAAAAAATCGTAATAACTGTAACCCACTAACCAACACGGTTCACCCTTGATCACATCTTCCAACCAACACCGTCTACCTTAAATCTGTATTGCATACTGTATTTTTTTGGTGTTCTTGATTCCATTAAATGTTACCAAAAGAAAACTATTGTACTGAACACTTCAATCCAGGAACACATTATTACGAGATAAGGTAGGTAACCATTGAATTATAAAGCTACAAATTAATGTTAATAAATGACAAATAACACACAAAACACACATTTTATGTTTTGCTTGCAGCACCAATTCATCACATACGGGATTTGTTATTACTCAGCTATTTAAACACTTCTGACTTAATCTAAGTAAAAAAATAAATTCTAAAATTTCCGAAAACGCCAGTTTTGTGACCATTTCTTTCTGATGCTGATTTTTTTAAGAAATTGATCTAAAAAGGCAACGCCGTAATCAATTAAAATAAATTTTAAAAATATTTTTGGAAAAATGTCCTGAAAAATATCCCTGGAAGAAATGTCCTCGAAACAATTTTTTTTAAAAATAAATGTTAGATAATGTATCAAAATAATTAATATTTTGATAATGCAAACAAGTTTTTAATATTAAGTATAACACAATGTAATAATAATTAATTAATTTTTTAAAGAAGGCAATTGTAATAACTGTAACCTACTAATCAACACCGTTCACTCCCGATCATACCTACCAACCAACACCGTTTACCCTACACCACATGAAAACATTCAATTTTTTTAAAGAAAAAAAATTTAATAACTGTAACATACCAACATACACGATTCACCTTGATCACATCTACCAACCAACACCGTCTACCTTAAAACACATGAAAACATGTAGTTTTTTAAAAAAGAAAATTGTTATAACTGTAACTTACCAACCAGTACCGTTCATCCCCGATCACACCTACCAACCAACATCGTTTACCCCAAATCACATAAAAACCTTTAATTTCTTTAAATAAAAAAATTGTAATAACTGTAACCCACTAACCAACACGGTTCACCTTGATCACATCTTCCAACCAACACCGTCTACCTTAAATCTGTATTGTATACTGTATTTTTTTTTTGGTGTTCTTGATTCCATTAAATGTTACCAAAAGAAAACTATTGTACTGAACACTTCAATCCAGGAACACATTATTACGAGATAAGGTAGGTAACCATTGAATTATAAAGCTACAAATTAATGTTAATAAATGACAAAACACACAAACACACATTTTATGTTTTGCTTTGCAGCACCAATTCATCACATACGGGATTTGTTATTACTCAGCTATTTAAACACTTCTGACTTAATCTAAGTAAAAAATAAATTCTAAAATTTCCGAAAAACGCCAGTTTTGTGGACCATTTCTTTCTGATGCTGATTTTTTTAAGAAATTGCTCTAAAATGGCAACGCCGTAACCAATTAAAATAAATTTTAAAATATTTTTGGAAAAAATGTCCCCGGAAAAATATTCCTGGAAGAAATGTCCCCGAAACAATTTTTTAAAAAATAAATGTTAGATAATGTATCAAAATAATTAATATATTGATAATGCAAACAAGTTTTTAATATTAAGTATAACACAAATGTAATAATAATTAATTATTTTTAAAGAAAGCAATTGTAATAACTGTAACTACTAATCAACACCGTTTACTCCCGATCATACCTACCAACCAACGCCATTTACCCTACACCACATGAAAACATGTAATTTTAAAGAAAAAAATTTTAATAACTGTAACCTACCAACCAACACGGTTCACCTTGATCACATCTACCAACCAACACCGTCTACCTTAAAACACATGAAAACATGTAGTTTTTTTTTAAAAGAAAATTGTTATAACTGTAACTTACCAACCAGTACCGTTCATCCCCGATCACACCAACCAACCAACATCGTTTATCCCAAATCACATAAAAACATGTAAACCTACCAACCAACACGGTTCACCTTGATCACATCTACCAACCAACACCGTCTATCTTAAAACACATGAAAACATGTAGTTTTTTAAAAAAGAAAATTGTTATAACTGTAACTTACCAACCAGTACCGTTCATACCCGATCACACCAACCAACCAACATCGTTTACCCCAAATCACATAACAACATGTAATTTTTTAAAATAAAAAAATTGTAATAAGTGTAACCTACCAACCAACACGGTTCACCTTGATCACATCTACCAACCAACACCGTCTACCTTAAATCACATGAAAACATGTAGTTTTTTTAAAAAAGAAAATTGTTATAACTGTAACTTACCAACCAGTACCGTTCATCCTCGATCACACCTACCAACCAACATCGTTTACCCCAAATCACATAAAAACATGTAATTTTTTTAAGAAGAAAATTGTAATAACTTTAATCTACTAACCAACATCGTTCACCCCCGATCATATTTTGCCAACCAACACCGTTTACCCCATATCACATGAATACATATAATTTTTTAATTGTTATAACTGTAACCTACCAACCAACACGGTTGACCCCAGATCATATATAGCAACCAACACCGTTTACCCTAAACCATATGAAAACATGTATTTTTTAAAGAAGAAAATAGTAATAACTGTAACCTACCAACCATCACCGTTTACCCCCGACCACATTAGTATGGGAAAAATACCGGCTCCCCTTGGTCTTTGCTTAAATCCTACCAAATAACACTTTGTATTGATTTTATTTAAATATAAATAAGTAACAGTGCATAAATATTTATAAAATTATTTATACATTATTACTTCTTATCTTTCAAAAATTAGAAATACTAAATTGATAACTATATTTGGAAATAATTCATTTTTGGAATTTTTTTTTAGTAGTATTTTTTCCGGTGGTATTTTTGCCATGGTATTTTTTCCGGCGGTATTTTTCACTCCCTATTTTATCAGTTGAATTTTAATACTTCAAAATGTCACCAATTAGACGTACCGACTTACATCGAAGAACTAGGAATGCTGCAAATCAAAAATATACAAGAGCAAGTCTAACTGATAAGCAACGCAAAGCGCGAAATGAAGTCGAAATCGATGAAATGAAATCAACAATGTAGAAATGTTGCATTGAATCTTCACGAAGCTCCATTCAATTATAAAGTGGCAATCAATTACAAATCGTTGCTATTGTGGGTCTAAACTACAAGATATTTCAGTTTTAAAATGAAGCTCTCGAATTGAGTTGTGCCAGTGGCTAAAGTGAAACTGACGTCACTGATTTTGCCACCAGAGTAACTACATCACCTAACTTTATAATATTTCACCAGATCCATTGGTATTATAAATTTTTTTCTCATGTAGGCCTACTTTTGTAGTTCAACTCATGACGTGTTATCTTTCTAGCATGTCAACGTTAATTTAAAGCACCTGACAAATGTCACTGTTAACCTAAAATAGATGACAGATAATGTGTATCTCCCACTTCCACTCGTCACGTAATATTTTAGTGTCGTCCTTCTGTGTTTTCTTTCTAGCATGTCATTGTTAACCTAAAATACATGAAAAATGTCAAAATGCATGACATTGTCCCGCCGTCGTTGCCCGGGTTACGTAGGCTAATGTAGGCCTACTTATTGATACCTTGTGTTGCCCGGGTTATGCAGGCCCATGTAGGACTAATTTTGCTTGTAGTTTCCCCTCAGAGACGTCACGGAGGGATGAGACCTAGCCTATGTAGGCCAATCGATAGAGGTTTTTTTTCGTGACAAAAATACTAACAGGAAGTGACATTTGCCATCATATCAAGGACAATGTGTAGATTAATTTGGATATAAAGCCAACACGCGATTGTCATTAATCATTTTGTGATTAACAAATTAGTGCAAAAAACGTCTCTTCTCTTTTTTTTTGTTCCTGACAAAACACTAATAAATCCATGTTAATGGAGTAAAAAGAAACCTGGTAGAGAGTTAAAATACGAACAAAATGAGCTCAGACACGACTCGATCGGATTTCATTTTCCAAGAAAAACCGAACGATTTTTGGTTTTTTTTTTAATTAAATAAGCCGTCATTCATTGAGCTACAGTGAACTGCTTCTGGGACATAATAGGTTTTGATACGTACTTCATTTGTTCAAAAACCTGGAGTTGTCAGATATTTAAGTAGTTAGAGGTGATAATGGGTATTAGATCGGCCTTAGTAGTTAGACATTGATTTATTTTTCAATATTTCGCAAAAATAAATCAGTGTCTAACTACTAAGGCCGATCTAATACCCATTATCACCTCTAATTACTTAAATTACACTCTAAAGGATCATTACTCGCCTCAAGTTGTCAGATATTTAGTTTTTGAACGAGTGCAATTTGAATTTTTTTTGCATTATTTTTGCCGAAGCCTGAATACTCGGGAGATCGGCCGATTTCAATTTTTCAAAAAGATTTTGAAAATTTAACTTACATACTACAACATGTATATTCCAGTTTTGCAAAAAAGACTTGCGATTTTAACCAAATTTTAGTTAAACATCGCTTTGAACGGCCGCGCGCGAGGATTTACTCGAGTAGAGAGAGAGCCGACCCAGCCGAGCATCGCGCTACGGACAACTCTAAGATACTTTTCGTCAAATCTCACAGCATCTACTGCAATTTTTTTTTCATACTCCATTTATATAATAATCATTTTTAACACTGACAATAACGACTTTTTCTCTGTACTATACCTAACAGTAATGGGCCAGGAATATCCTTGTACCCCGTCATCTTGAAGAATGTAATCTGCAACCGAAATTTTAAATATTATTTATGTTAGTCTTAACGGGGCGGGAGGGTTTTAGACGTCGTCGGGGAAATTGGCCGTAATCGGTGGTTTTACGGATGAGCGAATTGGGATGGGTTTGGTTTTTCGTCATATGGAGAACGGTGGCGGAGTTGTGCTAGAATAATAGGTAGATTGGCGTCGTAATGTAGGTCGTTGTTTCGGATGTACCAAGGAGCGTTAAAGGTAATACGTAGGGGTTTGCTTTAAATTGTTTGAAGATTTTGAATGTGGGTGTGACTCCAGACGGGAGACGCATAGAGTATGATGGGATTTATGATCTTGAAATGTATAACTTCTAGCTACAGAGAATGTTATACAAAGTGACGCCAAAATTTGACGTAGAATTCGAAAATCCAATAATATATAGAGTGTTCCATTTAAAATAACAAAGTTGATGTCGACTTCCGGTACAACCGGAAGTGTCAGAAGAATGAAAATATTCTAGATGAGTTTGCCTTATTAGTTTTTAATCATTCTCCAAATTTTCAAAATGTTTCCATGTATACTTTTGCGTATACGGCTAATAGCTATCATCGAAACAGCTACATCTGGGCATATTTTTACTTATTTTTAGGATTTAATTTTCCACTTGTTGCTCTAACTTAAGAAGAACAACTTTTAGTTTTCTACAAAAATCTCCACTGAAAGTGTGTCAACCTTTAGTTGTCAACTTTGGTGTAATCGCGTCTTTAGTTTTGTTATTTCAATTGAAAACTGGAGCATTTAAATAAGCGGTTATGTATTACATTATTCATTTTTAGACTGCAACGTTACTAGGGCTATAACGACACCAATATCAGTATTGTTATAAAGTCACTGAAAGTCTATAACGATACTGTTCCGTACTTCAAGTTGGTATTTGGATGATTAATTTAATGGACTCCAAATTTATCGAGGTACCAACTTCGTAAAAAAATATTACTAAATGTCAAAGTTTAGCATGGAGTTATCTTTTTTAATTTGTTTTAGGTTTAAGATGCAAAGTCGAAAAAATTGTCTATTACACACGTTGAGGCTATTATGTAACTCGTATAATAATATATAAATGGAATTCTCCCTGATGTTTATGATGTAGGTGTTTTTGAGGGAGAAAAGTATTACTTTTAACTTTATATTGCTAGTAACTAGAGTTAAGATTTTACTGTTTGTAGAGGATGTGTACAATAAATCTATTACATATCGGAATAATCCGGGGATGTCGAAGAATGTAGTGGGTGTTGAGGTAGAAAAGGATTCAGAACTATGAAACTGCATGATTGTGGTTGGGAAGAAAGTGAGTTTAAAGGGATCGTTGGGTTGAAGCACCTGTAGATGATGGGGTAGGTGAGGATGGATCATGGTGGATCGAAGTGCACCGGTCACTCTCTTCTTAGTGCGAGCTGTCATTTACATCGTAGTTGTCACTTGTTCCAGGAAAGATAAATAAATAAGACAATATGTAAAAAATACAAAAATAATAAGTTACACCATCTTTTCTCTAGGGTGGTGAGAAGAAAATTGAGCAAACGACATATTTCTTCTTGTTGCCGGTACCACCGCTCATCGTTCGAAGATCATTATCATAGCGTCTTTATATTTCTCCATTTGTTCTTTAAACCATTCAGTATAAAAAATTGTTAATGAAACAATATAAAGTAATAAAAAATGAAAATAATAAAATCCAAAATAAATAAGAATATATGTATAAGTATGGTAAAACATAATTTAACAATGTCTCGATTGTAAATTAATCTTTACGGCTCTGCAGTGTGAATTCAACATTGAAGGAGTATGATATAGTCTTAGAAACTTGTACAGCAATACTGTCCCCGATAGTAAAAATGCCGCAGCTAACAACTGAAGACTGTTGATGCATCGTTGAGATTGTGAAATCAAATTTGTCATTTGCCTGGGAGCCGTCAATAGAAAGCAAATTTGCTGTATTAAACTTCAAAGCTATATTTTAATTAAAAGTATTTTTCAATGGTTCCAATGGCAGTTTCTGATGAAACCCTTTGATTTATCTATATTGATGTAGAATCTTAAAGTCAAGAAAGTTGATTTGATTGTATTTCTTTGACGACATTTTCGGTAGACAACTAAAATTCCTCTATCTACACTTCTACCGAATATTGATGGTAACCTCCAGCATTCCTTTGTTCTTGGAGATGAAGCATTTAAATTACACTTCATTCTTTTTAGATATTTTTTTGTCAAAAATATTGTTTGGAGAACGAAAATTATACTAAACAACTAAGACGTCAACTTGACTTTCAGTTATGTTAGGGTACGATAAGTAGGGTATGAGTGTGAGTGGAGAATTAGGAAGCTCTCTGAATTTAACCCATAATGTAGTTACAGATTTTATAACGCAATTTGTGGTTATGCAATTAAGTTATGAAAAAAAGTTTACATTTACTTTTACGACTCGCGGATTGGACAAGAATCTTTTTTGCTTTATTATAACGAACTCTTCGCGAAAAGTGAAAAAAAAGGGCTTTGAAATTTTCGGTTTGAAAACTCCCTCTTGTCTACATAAAAAAGTGACAACAGCACGCGGTGTTCCCAAGCGGTCACCCATCCAAGTACTGACCGCGCCCGACGTTGCTTAACTTCAGTGATCGGACGAGAACTTTTTTACCTTTTACCTTTTAAATTGTTTTTATTAGTGATTTAATTATACAAGAGTTTGTACATATACATGTTTGTTTATCGTTTACAAGGTCCTACAGAACGTGTATCCTTGATAATTATTGTTATTTTATATAAGTTTAACATTTGTGATCTAAATTTCTACATATTATTATTAACAATGAGTTACAACTATAAATACGTCAAGTACAGTTAATGATTGTTTTTGCAGAGCGTAACCTTTAGCCGGCTTCTGTCTAATTGGATTCAGTGCTTTTTTTTTTGTTATACCTTTAAAATGACTATTATACAATATTTACATATTTACAATCTTAATTCTATTTTATTTACAATATTCTAATCAAATCTACCTACTGATTTATATACATAATGTGTTGGTAAGTTAGTTTGTGTGTATAGTTGGCCGTCGGATTTTGTCTATGGTGTTGGTGAGGTTAGTTATTATGCGGTTGTCAGTAGTTTTGGAGGTGTTCCTGATGAATCGTTTTGTCAGATGGTTTGCATAGTCTTGTATTGTCGGAACGTTGGCGATCTCGTGTAATGTATTTATGTTCGTGTAGCGGTCTAGTCCGGTTACTAGCCTTAGGCATTTATTTTGGAATACTTGGAGTTTTTGCAGTTTGTCTTTGCTGCTCCTGACCAAACTGGAGCTGCGTAGGTGATTACTGGTCGTATGATGGACAAATATACAAGTCTTTATTTTTATACTAAGTTTGCTGTTTTACTCAGTAAGGGGTATACCGCGTTCAGTGTTCTAAAACCTTTTTTGATTACTGCCGTAAAATGGGGTTTGTAATGTTAGTTTCTGTATCTAGGTTGATCCCTAGATATTTAACTGTTGGTTTGATGTCGATTTGTTGGTTGTCTATTATTAATGGTTCTCTGGTCGTTATGTGTTTTATTTTTCTATGAAATGTTATTGCCTCTGTTTTTTCAGGATTAAGAGTTATTTTCCATTTTTTAAAGTAATTTTGTAAAAGTTGCGAATGGATTTTGTTTTTTTTTTATGTGCCGTGTCAGCTTCTATTGAATGGTTGTAGATAGCTGTGTCGTCTGCAAACATTGCCGTTTTCGTCTGGGGTGTTCCGGGTATGTCGTTAATGTATAGTACAAACAAGGTGGGTCCTAAAAGTGAACCTTGAGGAACTCCGGCTTTAATAAGTTTTTTTTTTATTCGATTGTTCGTTGTTGTGTTCTACATAAAATTGTCTGTTGGTTAAATACGAGTGTATTAGCATTATCATTGCTGGCTGAAATTTGTAATTTATCATTTTAAAATTAATCCGTCCTGTCCATACGCGATCGAAAGCTTCTTGATGTCGAAAAGAAGCATTGCGGGGCATTCTTTCATTGTAGTGTACACTAATATCAAAGACTATTCGGGTGATCTGATGTATTGTGCTGTGTCGAGTTCGAAAACCGAATTGGTTATCTTTGAGCAGTCGGTTGTTTTTAATGGTTTTATTTAATTCCGTTAAAATAACTTTTTCTGCTACTTTTCCTATAGTGGAAAGTAAACTGATAGGACGATAGTTTTCGGGGTTGTTTTGGTTTTACCCGGTTTTGATATTGGCACAACTTTGCCGTTTTCACATTTCTGAAATGTGCTAACTGAAGCATTGCGTTTATTATTATTGTTAATTGTTTGTACGCTTTTAGTTAGTGATTTTAAAATTTTGTTGTGAATATTATCGGGACCTGTCGATTTGTTAGGATTTAACTTTTTTATGATATTTTATTTTATGTACGTTGGTTTTATAACTTACGGTTAGACCGTGTTGGTTTCTAAGTATTGACGTACGGTTTCCGTTATGTGTTTATGTTCGGTAGTGTGGTTTCCGTCAATTTCGTGTACTTTTTCGAAAGTTTCCGAGATTAAATTGACTTTGTCTTTGTCGGTAACGGCTACGTCGTTATGCCGTTTTAGGGTAGGCATGGGATCGTGTTTGTTTTTTAAATTTTTAACAATTTTCCAAAGCGAGTTGTTTTGAGGATTGATTTTTTGCAGTGTGTTTGACCAAGTTTCGTTTTTGTGTTCTTTAAGTTCTTGTATTTCCGTTAAGCGTTTTCATGTGTTCCTGTGTGTTTCTAGTTGAGTTTGTTGCCAGATTTTTCTGATCCTATTTCTTAGTTGTATTTTTTATTTTTATTGGTGAAGGTATATCGTTAGTCGCGGGTTTAAAAGTGACTGTACTTATTGTGTCGTTTATCGTATTTTGTATTGCGGTTGTGAGATTTGTTACTGTTTGTTCTAGGTCGTTTATTGTGCAAATATTTTCTTTTATTTCAAAGTGTTTGTCGAGTTCTTTCTGAATTTTGTAAGTTTTGATGAATAGATGTATTGTTCTTGGTGTAGTTTTTATTGTTGCTATTACAGAATTTAGTTCGGTTAATGTTTTCAAGTTATGAAGGTTAGTCACATTTTTGTTAACAATTATGTCTATTGTTGTAGGAGTGCTTTTGTTTAATGGAAAGTGCGTTGCTTCAGGCGTATAGTTAATTATAGCGTTGTTTTTGTCTATGTATTTTGTAATGTGTATCCGTTTTTGTTGTTTATGTGATTGTTCCAATTTTTGTGTCTAGCGTTGAGATCGCCAACGATCAAGCTCTGGTTGGTCACACTTTGTAATGTCTCGATTTCGTCTACCGTAAATTTGTTACTGGGTTTGTTGTATGCTGAGATTATGTGGACGTTATTGTTAAGTTTTATACTAAGGGTTTAGGAAGTTGACGGAAGGTCAGTTTACATAAGGAATGTGGTTTTTATAATGATGGCTAATCCACCTGACTTAATTGTGCAATCTTTCCTTAACACCGTGTAATTTCTAATTTAAATTTGTACTTGTCGTCTAATCTTGTTTCGTTTATTAACATCACGTCTATTTTCGTTTGTTAGAAAGTGTTCTAATTCGTTGATTTTGTCTCTTAGTGTGTTTGCATTCCATGATGCAACTTTAATTATAGATGCCGCTGTCGAGTTCATTGTAAAATTGCGATAAAAATGATAAATTTTTCTGATGGAGTGTTGGTTGTTTCTAGTCTCGAGTTTAAAATTTTGTTACAGTTAACATAAATTGTATATCAACGAGTTGGTTGAGTTTTTGCATTTCGCTTTGTAATTCCGTGTAGTTTGTGTGTATTGTTTGTACTTTTGCTGTGTTTCTTGTTGCAAATGAGTATCTCTGATTGTATTTTTGTTGTTGTTACCTGTAATGTGTGTTCTGTTGATTTGCGGCGGAAGTGCAGGAAACGATTTATCGTGAGTTGTTTGTTCGGGCGCTCTACCCAGGCATTGTATGTCGGTGGCGTGGCTGGTTTCCAAATTTGTCTTTTTCCTGCTGTTCCCGGATTAAGGCGATTTTCTTAGATACGTTGGACAGTTAACCGAGCTTAGCTGGGTGTCTCCCTTGGCAGTTGGCACATTTTGCAGGCACTTTTTAGATTTGTGCATAAATGAGTTAATAAGTTGCTTGCACATTTGAGGCATCGGTGCTTCGCGTTGCAGTTGATCGAGAACTGGTTCTTCAACGTGGTATGGCTGTTGTCGTAAAATTTTCTGATTATGCAAGCACTTAACATTTTTTCTAACATACGACCTATTTCAAAATCATCAAATGTTTAATCTTCCTAAAAATTTTAAAATCGTTATAGGATTTTGTACCTGGGTTCAAATTTACAAAAACAATAGCCTTCTACGAAACTTATATTAATTCTATTTATTAAAGATTGATCTAAATTGGGCAATTTTATGAAATTTATATTCTGATCTAAGATTGTAAATGGACAAATGATACCAATTATTCATAAAAAATTAAAAGTTATAACATAATAAAAGCTTTTATAATCACCATAAGAGGGCAATAAATAATACTAATTTATTCTTAAAAATTGTAATTTTAAAATCATTATGTTCGCGGATTACATTTAAATAATAATAATAATAATTTTTCTACTTTGCGTTCATATTGTAGTTTTTATGATACGCAAACGCGTTTCATAAAATAAATACGGTTTCATAAAAATTACACTAAAACGGTGAAAATTTTCTTTTTAGTTGGCAATAGTGGCTTAATGTCATTTAATTTTAATCGCATATTTAGAAATGTTTAGCATAACCTCAATGGAATAAAACTAAGTTGAAATTCCATTTTAAGCAACACTATAAACATTGTTTAATTATTTTCGTAGCAAAGTATATAGACGGTAAGTATTACCTTTATTTGTTATATCAGATTTGCTTTTGATAAAATTGGCGAAGTTAAATATATTATGTTACTGACATAAATAAACTCAAGAGCCTCACCCTATAACATTGTAATTTTGTTTTCTTTTACAGTACATAAAACTAGAGCACAACACTTTGAAGTGGATGTTACCTTCGGCACGAACAAAAGATTCTTTGTAACCCTACAAAGATTGTTACTTGTTACGGGCCACTTTGTTGTTCGGTTAACATTCAAAAGAAAACAAAGCTCTGGAAACATTTTAACGTTTGTAATAAAGATACCATAAGGGTGGTTGGAATCTTGGGCTCAAAGAATGCCAACGTTTTTGAAATAGTTGAACTCTTGTTGTCCTTACGGCATGAAACTCCATTGGCACGTTTACAAGAAACAAATTCTGTGTAATTATTATTTTATATATGTATTATTGAAAGCATGACTTTAATACAAATATGGGTGTTTTGATTGGTAAATTCAAGATTCCAAGTATGTACATTTAATTACATCTAAAATTATTCTTTTGTGAAAATTTGTGTAATGTAATAATATTATAATATTGTAAGTGAAGAATAAAGAAGTATGTTCAAGATCAGTAAGTTTCCAAAAGTAAGGTGCGTCTAATAATTTGATTAGGGATTAGTAATGTGTTTTTAAAGACGACTAATTTGAATTCTGCGCCGACACAATGGTGGGGATACCGTATCGTTGTCAAAGTGCACATTCACATGGTTCTAAATTCTATTATGTTTATTATTCTGTAGGTCTTAATTTTGTTCTGTCATAAAGGAAGATTTCAGATATAGTTTTTATTTTAAAACAAGTAAACAACAAACTAGAACTACAATTATTATAGGAGACGTTAACGGTCACTGACGAAGAATCTTTGCATGAATTACAACACCCGAACACTCTCATTGGCAGTAACAATGTTTTGAGTATTTGCATTAGTTGTGGTGATGTCAATAAGAGGATTCTGTGTCGAAGAACTTGGCAAATTAAAACTATTATCTGAAGTGGAACAAGAAGGTGGGTTTGCACAAGGCCTAAGCATTTCTGCCACTTCAATTTTCTTACTTAGGGTCGACTCGACATACCCTTCAGCCACAGCAGACGATTTCCATCCACCGTGACGTTTGAGGCTCAGCAAGTCTCCACCCTTATTGGCCAACTGAGTGGCACTCGACCTCCTAAAACAGTGGCCCGTATAAAGTTGTGGATGGGGCAGTTTAAGAAAATGGCAATTTCTTTTGAGACTTTGCCCATTGTGTTAATTCCAATAGGGTTATTAATGCAACGTCCATTTCTATATGTCAAAAAAATCGCTTGTGTGTGGTGTTGGGTCTTAGAGCAACATAAGCATTAATTAATGTAATCCATTTTTTTCAGTAATAACAAATTCTCTGGACAAGTTGTTTTTGTTGTTGGTATGGAGACTATAATGGTGTCGGACTGTAATTTAACGTCATCAGTGGACATGTTTGTGAGCTCATCACGCCTACAGGCCCCGCTGTATCCCATTATCAAGATGACCTAAAATTCATAAAATTCGTTTTATTTAGGGTCAGTTGCACCAAACTCGATTCAAGGGAGTAATGATTGTTTTAAACCACAGTTAAATTTAACTGAGTTTGGTGCAATTGCTGCCTTTACTATTTATATCGGTAGTTATAGAAGTAGTTATTTATGTAGTTTTTAGAAATAGTTATTAGAGTATAGTTATTTATGTAGTTTTTAGAAGTATAGTTATTTATGTAGTTTTTAGAAGTAGTTATTAAGAGTATAGTTATTTATGTAGTATGTAGTTATTCATTTAGTTATTATTTTTACTAATTTGAAATCGTCATAATTTATACACTTTCTAATAATACAATTATACTTACTTTCATTGCCAAATAAATTTTGTCTTCTGCTTCGTTAATAAATTTACTAATTTCGAATTCTTCTAAAATTTTGGATTTTTTCGGAGTGTATCCTTCTGAACACCGTTTTAGAAGAGCTTTTAATTTGTAATAATTGAAATGTCATGATTTAAATGGATGTTTATACACGACTTTAATTGAGAATAAAGACTCCATAAGCTGGATGCTTTGTATTTTTGCCGTTTTAACTCAAAATATGCCAGCATGACGTTTTCAGAAATCGTCGAAATGTTATTCTCTTTGCGCCATTTCTCAAATTCCGTAAAATTTTTTTCATAAGTTGAGCGCGACTTTACTGGAAGCAAATTTTCCATTGTGTTTGTGCGATCTCGTATTTCAGGAGGAGTACTTTCTAAATCATCTTCCATATTTAACAACTTCTTTACACGAATAAAATTTATAATTAACTCTACAGAAAAATTATACTGACGCTTCGAATATATTTATAACCATAGCCGCCTTTAATTGAAAAAGTGTTGCCAACAGTGACAACCTTAGTGATAAAATTTTTTAAAGTTATTTATATTTTACAAAGCCCAAAACGCAAAGTAGAAAATACTATATGATATCTCATAAGGCATTTTGTCGCACCTTTATGGCACTCGCTGCGCTCGTCGTGCCCTAAACCCGTGCGTGCGCCAAAATGCTTCTTATGAAACTCGTATCATAATACTACTATTGCTATTATTTGTAGCAAACGATTTCTATAACGAAATAAATTTCCTAACAATATTTCCTGTTTGTAAATTTCAATCATTAATTACAAGTGTCAATTTTAATTAAATACATACATCAAAAATTCTTGGAAACTTACACAATGTTAAACATTTATTTATAAATGTTAAACATATTTAAGTTTATTAGTTAGAGCATAATTTTTAATTGTAAAATTGAAGTAAAATTATAAGCAATTGCTAGATAGGCAACAAATATTGTAGTTAGGTTTTGCGCATATTATTTAAAATAATGGTCTCCGGATTCTGCAGGTTCAGATTCCAGGGGGGGGGGGGGGGGGGGAGACCATAGTAGGGACGATATTAATCATTTCCAAGTTATCCTTTTATTTCATGTTTTAAATTAGGGGATAATTTTGGAGTGGGGGGGGGGGAACAGGGGGGGGGGCAAACTTACAAAGATGTGGTTGTCATTTAATAGCTAAATGAAGTGGACAGTAGGGGGGCCACTCCAAGAATTTATTGCAAAAGAAAACATTTTGTGGGATAGAAACAACTGGGTTTATTATCACAATCTCTTCTCTCTCGTCTTAACCAAATAATGCATACTGATACAGAGTGAGTTTTAAGTAGGGAATGGTCAATTAACTCAAAAACGGCTTGCACGATTTTTATACAGGGTTTCTATAAATAATTGTCTCATTAGGTGAGTATTAGAAAATTATTAAAATGCAAATTTGCCGCTTACACTGATAGTGAATTAATTTACGGTAATGTTATCATCTGTCCAGTTATTCATCGTTCCGTTGTAATTCATTATCCCTACTTGTAATTGTGTTCTTCGTCATTTATCGTTAATTTGTTCATTTAATTGCCAACTTGAGAGACAATCATTTATATGAAACCCTGTAGATTTACATTTTTGTCAGCTATTTATTTTTCCTGAATAATTAATTAATGAATTCTACATCGATGTAGGAAAAAAAAATACAGGACGTTCTAATTTATGTTACTCATCATTTTCGATTGCAAAGCTTGACACTTTTTTGTATATTAACTAATTCTGCGGTCAAAAACTCACTCATCACTAATAACATTACAAAGATATAGAATAAAATTGTGACAGATTGAAGTAATATCACAACAGTGAAAATATACAGGGTATACTATTGCGATCAAATTATTCATCATTTTGCTTACTAAAGTGTGAGATTATTTTTTCACAATATTCCTGTATAAACTAATGTTAACGTTTAAAACCATGGACAGTTAGGGCCGTTGCTGACGTAATGGTGAATAAAATTTCAATTCGCTATTTAAACCATAACGTAAGAAACGTGAAATAGCATGAAGATTGATATTGACCTACCACCTCTTTAAAATCAATATAAATCCAGTATTACTTTTTAAGTTAAGACTCGTTTTAACAAAGTCTTTACAGTTTTCCACGTAAATTCAGAATAAAATTTAAATTCCTAAGTTTACAGGTGTTCCATGAAATTGGCAGTAATTGTAAATAACTGACAAGAGACATAATAAATTTGAAGTCTGTACTAAAAATACGCTGTTGCCAACTTCGTATGGTGACTGTGAATGTCAAAAGCCACATCTTGTCGAATGTTTATTTAAAAGATCGCTTATTGATCGAGTAACATATACGATAATTTGTAGCTCAAATGGCAGAAAAACAACTATTATGTTTTCTACATTATTAAATTGAAAGTATTGACTGTTAAAAGTCATGGTTTTGGTGAAATTTAAAATACATATTTGAGAGGAATGTACAGCATCTCTACGATCACGCCCAAACTTTCACAATATGCGCAACAATCATCTAATTAATATTTTTCAAGCGACGGAGATTACGAGGGCCTATTCGGGTGCGGTGGTGAGTCTCAACGAAATCAGTGGCAATGTTCGGAGTGGGAATGTGTTATGCCCTGGTTCGACGAGCGGCTTTTTCTTGGCCGACGATGGCAGAAGATGCGTACGTCATTTATTAACGTAGGGAACTGCTCCCTTTCGTTGATTTACAATTAACATCAAACCAATGTGGCTAGGTTGCGGCTCGTTTGACATCGTGTTGTTGTGTCGGGTATACACAATGACTGGTTATTTTGTGTCGGGTTATACACGAAAAATTATTGCCCTATTACTATTTACATACACCGAATTTAGGATTTTAGACCGGGTTATACACGCCGGTTGATTGACTCTTATCGGGTGAGTTCACATAAATGAATATTTTCTGGTTAAATCGCTACCCATTTTAAAGAGAGTTGGTTAATCCTAACTATAGTAAGTACTCATGTTTTGTATTGTTCCCATACACACTTTAAATAAGTAACTTAAAGCTGATTAACGGATGGATTTGCCTGTGTACCTAGTATCCTGCAGCACAACTTCCATCCACACTCTTACTCATTACTCGAGCCGAATCAACGCATCCAATAAAGCCGTGGTTAGGTTCAGTAAATGACGACGAGAATTTGGAGCATTCTACAATGCCCTGGGCAGTAAAATCTTTCCTGAGTATGTGAGTCTCCAGAAAACGATAGTTAAACCGCCTCTAGCCATTTAACATGTGAACCGCCACTTTTATCGCCATCGTCATCAAGAACAGGCGAAAGGAATTAATAAACAAACAGTGCCCAGACAAGTCAAGATTTCTGCAAGATCAAGCCAGCTATTTCGACTTCTCCAATCTCAATCCGAGCTCTCATTTTCACAGAAAAATGGATACATAGTAATCTCTCTTTTCTAAATCTTCTAAATTGTTGCCTATCTTAACAATTGCTTATAATTTTACTTCAATTTTACAATTAAAAATTATACTTCTAACTAATAAACTTGTAATATGTTTAACATTTATAAATAAATGTTTAACATTGTGTAAGTTTTTCCAAGAATTTTTGATGTATGTATTTAATTAAAATTGACACTTGTAATTAATGATTGAAATTTTAAACAGGAAATATTGTTAGGAAATTGATTTCGTTATAGAAATCGTTTGCTAAGCAAATAATAGAAATTATTATTATTATTATTATTTACCAGTGGCGGAACTTCAAATTTTGGTCCCCCCGCAAAATTTTTTTTTGCCCTTTCAATAAGTTGAATAACAAATTTTTGTTGATAAAATAACATCAATAATTTTGTTCCTTCTAAATATATTAAAATAAATAAAATAAATTTATTTATCACTTCGCTTTACTATAATTTATTATACCGATTATATAAAGTCCGTCCGACATATGAGTGCAGATTTCGTCTATCGATTTATTTAGAATATGTAACTGGCAGGATCATTGTGTATAGTTAAGGCTGTAGAAAAATGCCGTGGTTGATAAAATCCCACAGATGGAGTTGCTGTGCAAGTTAATTAATATTCATGGTTAGCACCTTATTAGTCATTACCACGTGCACATTCTGTGAATTTAAATAACCAATCGAACGCCGATACGTTAGCGGTTCGTTTAAATTATAGATTTCTCTTTAGTTCGAGGTTGCATTTTTCCAACATTAAATATTTTTAAACAGTTAAACAAAATCGTACAATACTTTCATTAATCTATTTAGGTATGCTATTGCCTTTACGTTAAAAAGTTTAATTACATTATAATTTAGTTTGACAACGCCATATTTTGAAAATTATAAACATTACTTTATTAGTCACTTTAATATGTTAGTGGCAATATTTCAAACCAGTATTTTGTATAGTTTTCAAATGCAACGAATCCACTGAATTGATCTACAGCCTCAAGTCGTTACTCCTGCACTGCACTCATAAGTCGGGGCGATTGCGCCCATAATGTGTTTAGAATTTTATGACTTGAAATAAATTTTAATTAATAGTTGCGTTACATGTTTAAAAGTGTAAGTATATAAAAAAATGAAAATGGAGTAAGTGATACAATAATAAAATATTTTCGATAATTATTCAAATATCTTTCGTCGGGCTTTGGTCTCGGCGAAAACTTTGATGACATCTTTTAACTCCAATTTTGAGGCTTCTTCTGCTTCTATTGCCAAAATAGCTAGATCACTTAGCCTTTTCTCAGTCATTGTTGTACGCATGAAATTTTTATAATTTTTAGCTTCGAAAATGATCTTTCCGATGTTGCAGTGGTTACTGGTATGGTTAAGAACAACAATAAAACACTTATTACACTACTGTGGCATTTGAACCAATTACACTTATATTTTATAATTAACAACTCGGCTAACTCTTTTCTATTGTTTTCAGTTTGCTAATTCCGGTTTTCAAAATGGACATTAAATTCACAATTTGATAATAAATCACCAGAGATATCCTCTTTGTAATGTTGAATGAGAATGTTCGAGTATCGTTCAAGTTCATCGATTGAAAGTGTCACCAATTTTTGAGGATTTAAAAGTTAAAAAGTTCCCAAACTTTGTACAAACCATTGAATCTATCATTCAACTGCACACATACAACGTCAAAAATTTTGAGATAAATGCTCACTTTAAAGTGTTCCTCGTCACTTTCAAAACGGTGATCCAAAGCAAGTTCTACCAAAATTGCGTTTAGGCATCAAGTTCTTCTCTTTTTTAAACTCCCATTTATGCCCCATTTTTAGCGCTTGTTCCAATGCTTCATCTTTAATAGTTATGTACTCTATTTCTCAATTTACTTAGAGTACTATAAATATGTTTTAAGGACCCGATAGCTCTTGGAAATATTCATATATCTTGAGCTTGTAATATCTTGGATGCAAAATTTACTTGGCCCATTATTTTTTCCATCATAATACATTGAATTACAAACTCAAAAGAAGAAATTTTGTTCTTAATGTTTTTAGCTTGCTCAATTTCGTCTTTTCTATTGTTAGCACACAAAATGATCTTGTCCAGTGCTTTGATTATGTCAGTACCTTAATTTCACTGCTAGTGGAGAAGTTACTCGGCCAGTCCAGCGCGTTGGATTCAATCGTTTTAAAGTCATTTCACTATCTCCTGTTATATTTGTAAGTATGTCCCACCGCGGTAAGCTTTTACCAAAAATACATATATTTCCTCAATTATTGAAAAAAGGACTGAATTTCAACAGAACACTTTACGGCATCCTGAATTACTAAATTCAAATTGTGAGCCACGCAATGTATATAAGTAGCTTTTGGTTGTTTTTCTTTTATCAAAGCTTCTGACACCTTTATAAGTACTGCTCATAACAGATGCCCTGTCATAGCTTTGGCCGCGACACTTTAGAAAACTCAATCCGTTATTTTCAACTAAATTCACAATTTTTGACGTTATTCCAGCAGCTGAGTGATCGTGTATTTCAGTAAATCTTAAAAATGATTCCTTTATTTCTACTGCAAGTGGATCTCCATTGCTATTTTTAATAATTTCCACATATCTCACTACTTGGCTTAACTGATCCTTTTTGCTCAAATCTTGTGTAGTGTCGATCATCATAGCAAAAAATTGGAGCTCGTTCAATTTTCGAAATTAATGATGATTTTACTTTATTACTCAAAATATTTATGATTTCATCTTGTATCTGATGACTTAAATATTTTGTTGCACCTTCGGCAAGTTAATAACTTGTTTTAAGACATCATCATATTTAGCAATCAGTTGAACCATTGATAAGAAATTTCCATTATATGTTTCTGTGAAAGATTCACGATGACCACGGAATGCCACACAATTTTTGCTAACGTTAATGTGATGTTAATCCAGCCGTTCTAACACTTGACTCCAAAAGCATGTTTCGTATCTAATTTTGTCTTCCAACTCTTTGTCGATTAGTTTATTCGCATTGTGCTTCCAATTTTCATAAATATAACATGCTGATAAATGTGACTGTGATGTTTCGTGAACTTGAATCTTCGCACTCAACCCCTTCCAGTCTCTAATACCCTGTTGCCGTCAATTTCGCGCTTTCGCATTGGAAAAAGCCAACAAGGTTCACAATATACGGAATCAAGTACCATGGAATAACACAACCATTGCCTATCAACCAATCCATACGGTGTTACTTTCTTTTGTAATACAAACTTGAAAATTTTCTATTGTTTTGAGTAGGATCCTTCGAGGATGGGCCCATTGGACGACAAGAGGGTGTGTTAATAATACACCTTTTTAATTCTGTAGATAAATCTTGATTCTGAAAGTAGCCAATGTCATTTACAAAATCATTTGCGCTACTTTGCGGTTTTGGCGGATCTTCAGTATCACAATGTATTGTATTGCTGACTAGATGGAGAGAACTTGTACTGGGAACATCAGTTTGTAAATCCGTGTCTGGGGCATTTACGGGATCAGACGGTATAATTTGCACATTTACTAACGTCTGGTCTTTATCAAACTCACAATCAGTTACATTTAATTGTGAAGAAAAAAAAATGTGTAATTTTTGGTAGTTTCGCTTTAGCAGTTTCCAGTTTTTCTGCTTGCGTTTTTTGCTGCACCACTTGTTAAACTTAATTGTTTGTCCTCCATATTTTCTATATCTACCGTACTAACACTTAAACTCTAAACTGTCAACGTTCACCACCTTATACCTAATCACTAACTAATTAAAAATGTTTTTAAAGTGTCTATGCTACACTTTGCTTACTAAATTGTTTGGTTTGGTTATTAAAAATGTCCAGTACTATAATTACTATATATACAAGTACCAATATGTAAATAACAACACTTTCGTCAAAAAAGATAAAGATATTGAAAGTCAATCGCCGGAGAATGGACCTGCACCTTTCTATATCTACTGTTTAGTTGACTTCAAGTAAAATGGAATGGTAAAATAAACTGGATGGGATTGTGGGGTATAGATACGAGGTATAAGGCAGGTACACTCTCCTCCTCCCTTCACGTTAAAAAAATCGTCTACAATTTCTTATTCACACAGTAGTCTGTTTATTAATTCTACGAACTTCACTGTTTATGCACAATCAACACTCTCACTGCCAGTTGTGCATAGTTCACAAGATTTGTTATCGAATATTTACAAACAAGACGGGCATTCATACACTCATTGTTCAATGTAAAAGCAATTCATTAATTGTTAATAAAAGATATTGGTTTTTAGAAACTTTATACTGAAATTAACCTTTTAATTGTATTTCTTATTCAAATAAAAACCTTTAATATAAATTCATGTTTGAAAACATTTTCGATTTAATAAACAAAATTTTATTTATAAAAAAAATAACTTTTCACTGCAGTATGTTATTCAGAAATTCTCGAAGAAATTGTAATCCTTACCTATAATAACAAAACGTAAACCTTTTTAAAGTCGGCACTACTAAGTAAAAAGTAAACAGATATCCTTCAATCAACGTCAACAGTAATAGCCAAAATAGGTGATTAGAGAATACGAAAATACTTTTAATCTTTTGCCAGGGTCAACCATAAACATTAGGTAAACACCCTGTTCGGGCCCTTTATTTAGGATATTTTATACACTTAGTAAAAGCTCCGTTTATTAGAAGCAATTGCAATTTTTAGCAGACATATTCAACTAACTCGATAACGATACTTCACCTCCACATCTTACATAAAACATGTGAAAAAAATTTTTAAGTCAAATTTTGTCGGCCCCTAGGGACCTGGGCCCCTGCACTGCGTGGTCTTGCTCTATGGTAGTTCCGCCACTGTTATTTACATGTAATCCAAGCGACCATAATGCTTCTAAAATTACAATTTTTAAGAATAAAATAAGTACTATTTGTGCCCTCTTGTGGTGAGTAGTAAAATCTTTTATTATGTTGTACTTTTAATTTTTTAGAATAATTGGTATCAGGTGTCCATTTTACAATCTTAGATCAGAATATAAATTTCGTAATTGCCCAATGGCAAAGATCAATGCAGCAATAAATAGAATTAATGTAAGTTTTCGTAGAAGGCTATTGTCTTTGTAAAAATTTGAACCCAGGTACAAAATCCTATAACGATTTTAAAATTTTTTTTTAGGAAGATTAAAGATTTGATGATTATTGAAATAAGGTCATATGTTAGAAATAAATGTTAAGTGCTTGCATAATCACAAAATTTTACGACAACGGCCATACCACGTTGAAAGCACCAGTTCTCGTCCGATCACTGAAGTTAAGCAACGTCGGGCGCGGTCAGTACTTGGATGGGTGACTGCTTGGGAACACCGCGTGCTGTTGTCACTTTTTATGTAGACAAGAGGGAGTTTTCAAACCGAAAATTTCAAAGCCCTTTTTTTCACTTTTCGCGAAGAGTTCGTTATAATAAAGCAAAAAGATTCTTGTCCAATCCGCGAGTCGTAAAAGTAAATGTAAACTTTTTTTCATAACTTAATTGCATAACCACAAATTGCGTTATAAAATCTGTAACTACATTATGGGTCAAATTCAGAGAGCTTCCTAATTCTCCACTCACACTCATACCCTACTTATCTTACACTAACATAACTGGAAAGTCAAGTTGACGTCTTTGTTGTTTAGTATAATTTTCGTTCTCCAAACAATATTTTTGACAAAAAATATCTGAAAAGAATGAAGTGTAATTTAAATGCTTCATCTCCAACAACAAAGGAATGCTGAGGTTACCATCAATATTCGGTAGAAGTGTAGATAGAGGAATTTTTAGTTGTCTACCGAAAATGTCGTCACGAAATACAGTCAAATAACTTTCTTGACTTTAAGATTCTACATCAATATAGATAAATCAAAGGGTTTCATCAGCAACTGCCATTGGAACCATTGAAAAATACTTTTTTTAATTAAAAAATATAGCATTGAAGTTTAATACAGCAAATTTGCTTTCTATTGACGGCTCCCAGGCAAATGACAAATTTGATTTCACAATCTCAACGATGCATCAACAGTCTTCAGTTGTTAGCTGCGGCATTTTACTATCGGGGACCGTATTGCTGTACAAGTTTCTAAGACTGTATCGTACTCCTTCCAATGTTGAATTCACACTGCAGAGCCGTAAAGATTAATTTACAATCGAGACATTGTTAAATTATGTTTTACCATACTTATACATATATTCTTATTTATTTTGGATTTTATTATTTTCATTTTTTATTACTTTATATCGTTTCATTAACAATTTTTTATACTGAATGGTTTAAAGAACAAATGGAGAAATATAAAAGACGCTATGATAATGATCTTCGAACGATGAGCGGTGGTACCGGCAACAAGAAGAAATATGTCGTTTGCTCAATTTTCTTCTCACCACCCCAGAGAAAAAGATGGTGTAACTTATTATTTTTGTATTTTTACATATTGTCTTATTTATTTATCTTTCCTGGAACAAGTGACAACTACGATGTAAATGACAGCTCGCACTAAGAAGAGAGGACCGGGTGCACTTCGATCCACCATGATCCATCCTCACCTACCCCATCATCTACAGGTGCTTTAACCCAACGATCCCTTTTAAACTCACTTTCTTCCCAACCACAATTATGCAGTTTCATAGTTCTGAATCCTTTTCTACCTCAACACCCACTACATTCTTCGACATCCCCGGATTATTCCGATATGTAATAGTATATTATTATACGAGTTACATAATAGCCTCAACGTGTGTAATACACAATTTTTTCGACTTTGCATCTTAAACCTAAAAACAAATTAAAAAGATAACTCCATGCTAAACTTTGACATTTAGTAATATTTTTTACGAAGTTGTGTACTCGATAAATTTGGAGTCCATTAAATTAATCATCCAAATACCAACTTGAAGGTACGGAACAGTATCGTTATAGACTTTCAGTGACTTTATAACAAAATACTGATATTGGTGTCGTGTTATAGCCCTCAGTAACGTTGCAGTCTAAAAATGAATAATGTAATACATAACCGCTTTTATTTAAATGCTCCAGTTTTCAATTTGAAATAACAAAATTAAAGACATGATTACACCAAAGTTGACAACTAAAGGTTGACACACTTTCAGTGGAAGATTATTTGTAGAAAACTAAAAGTTGTTCTTCTGCTAGAGCAAACAAGTGGAAAATTAAGTCCTAAAAATAAGTAAAAATATGCCGAGATGTAGCTGTTTCTGATGATAGCCATTAGCCGTAAACGCAAAAATATACATGGAAACATTTTGAAAATTTGGAGAATGACTAAAACCAATAAGGCAACTCATCTAGAATATTTTCATTCTTCTGACACTTCCGGTTGTACCAAAAGTCGACATCAAATTTGTTATTTTAAATGGAACAAGCTATATATTATTGATTTTCAAACAATTTAAAGCAAACCCCTAAGTATTACCTTTAACGCTCGTTGGTACATCCGAAACAACGACCTACATTACGACGCCAATCTACCTACTATTCTAAAGCATAACTCCACCACCGTCCTCCATATGACGAAAACCAAACCCATCCCAATTCGCTCATCCGTAAAACCACCGATTACGGCCTAAGACCACTTCCTGACAACGTCTAAAACCCTCCCTGCCCTGTTAAGACTAACATAAATAATATTTAAAATTTCGGTTGCAGATTACATCCTTCAAGATGACGGGGTACAAGGATATTCCCGGCCCATTACTGTTAGGGTATAGTACAGAGAAAAAGTCGTTATTGTCATGTTAAAAATGATTTTTATATAAATGAAGTGATGAAAAAAATAATTGCAGTAGATGCTGTGAGATTTTGACGAAAAGTATCTTAGAGTTGTCCGTAGCGATGTGCTCGGCTGGCTCGGCTGCCTCTCTACTGAGTAAATCCTCGCGCGCGGCCGTTCAACGCGATGTTTAACTAAAATTTGGTTGAAGTCACAAGTCTTTTTCGCAAAACTGGACTATACATGTTGTAGTATGTAACTTAAATTTTCAAAATCTTTTGAAAATTGAAATCGGCCTGATCTCCCGAGTATTCAGGCTTCGGCAAAATAATGCAAAAAAATTCAAATTGCACTCGTTCAAAAACTAAATATCTGACAACTTGAGGCGAGTAATGATCCTTTAGAGTGTAATTTGCATTAGAGGTGATAATGGTTAGATCGGTCTTGTTAGACACTGATTTTATTTTTCGCGTATAATAAAAATAAATCAATGTCTAACTACTAAGGCCGATCTAATACCCATTATCACCTCTAACTACTTAAATATCTGACAACTTCCAGGTTTTTGAACAAATGAAGTACTTATCAAAACTTATTATGTCCCAGAAGCTGTTCACTGTAGCTCAATGAATGACGGCTTAATTAATTAAAAAAAAAACAAAAGATCGCTCTGGTTTTTCTTGGAAAATGAAACTCATTCCAGTCGTGTCTGAGCTCATTTTGTTCGTATTTTTACTCTCTACCAGGTTTCTTTTTACCCATTAACATTAGGTTTATTAGTGTTTAGTCAGGAACGAAAAAAAAAAAAAAGAGAAGAAGTTCTGACCAGTAGAAGAGGATAAACTCAGAGAATTTATTTCATCAAAAACCATCCCTAAGCTAATATTATGGTCAATATTTATCACATTATTTGAAACAATCATAATGTTTTCAATCGGAGATAGATCATCTTGCACTGTACGTAGTTTGAAAAAATCTGCGAATAAATTCTACGGTATTTCAAAACCATTATTTGACAAGGCATTTTTTAAATGCATAAAGAAAAGAATAATTATTTTTAAATTATTTATATATTTCCAAATAGATTGTGGATTTGAGTTTATATTAAATTCAAAAGATTAGAAATATGTAGTACATGAAGAGACTTGATGAGAACTTTACATTTCTCGTGAATTATACAGAATGAGTCCTATTATACCAAATGGGGAAAGTGTTTGAGTATATATTTTTTTAATGGAAACATAAAGATTTATACTTTTGTGCAGAACATCGTAAAAAGCATTTACTGAAGAATCTATATCTTCAAAAGAATTCAACAATATATCCTAGTCAATGCGTTATTAATAATTTTCATTTATGCAAACATAATTTGCCCTCTTAAAATCAAAGACATAATCAACATTCATCGTCCAAGTCATTTAACTTTAAAGAACATGCATATCCAATATGGTGCACCCTATCAGAATGAATTTATCCATTGCTTCACTTTACGTTAACCGGATCTATATTTGTAAAAATTAAATCTAAAAATGTTTCTCACTGTTAGGATCGGGTTAAATTGATTAAGGTTTAAAACCAAACGAATCATTAAGCGTTGTGATTGATTTTAGTAGTTTTGCCTCTAGCTAATATATTAACCCCAAAGTTATCATTATTGTAAATAGCATTTGGCATGTTGAAGTTTCACTAAAAATAATATTTTGCTATCAGGATCAGCTTCGAAAAAATTTTCTATTGTAGAACAGTGGTTTCTTTCATATTTTTCTACTTCCGAATTTGGGGAGAGGTACACAGCTCCTATAATAATTTTGTTACCATTATTAGTTAACGTTAATAAATATTTGTTCAACGTCATGATGCTTGTTAGCCATCAATTTGAGCAGAATGAATACGCTTTTACAGCTATAAGAATACCACCTCATTTGAACTATACTAGTATGTTGGTTTCACTTTCGAAAAATATTATAATCATATAGATTAAATTCTGCAACAGCCACATCAGGTGTAAGCCAAGTTTCAAGAATAATACAAATATCATATACAGATGAGTAAATAAGTTTGAAAAATTTTAAATTTTACTTAAAATCCCTCCAACATTATGGAAGTATGGTATGAACCAAAATAAACAGTACTGAAACAGAAAGTGCTGCGGAGTTGTTTATGTAATATGGATTTGTCAAATTTGTCATTAGTTGATATATTAATAGTACGCTGCAGTTAAATTCTAATTTAAAATGGTTCTTAATAACGGGGAAGAAACAGTTTTTAGGTAGAGCATTACTTTCTCCCATATTTATTTTTATTTTCGCTACTGTTAATTTTACGGGTACTGTATATATTAACATCATCTAGTTTTTTTGAACTAGATGGGTTATTTACGTTTTTAGTATGGATTATGGTTGATTTCCCCTGAATATATTTGAACAGATAAATTAGTTTCACCCTTCTTTAAGTACTGTAGAAGCCATTCGCAACAAGCCATCGTTCGATGTTATACCCACGGGCCCCTATGTTTGAATTTTGAACTAATTGCAATATGTTAGGTGTAACGTGGTAAGAAAAAAGATCCATTCATATTGTATGTATATATTATCAATACCCATATTACCTTAACTGGTGTAGGGTGTATCCTATTACAAATTATTGCTTAGATACCTATTACATCATACATTACATACATAGATAATAATTCACTTAAACAATTTATACTCTAATAAATTAAAAACACAATTTCCATTCTCTTTCAACTGTTTCACATTATTCACTTTTTCTTTTTTTTTTTTTTTTTTTTATATATATAAACTTGCACCACTTTTTATTTTTGGCCAAAGTTTCTGCTTCTTTCCACGTTAATCCCTCTATTTGTCAACGACTTTGCCACCATATTATTCCATGTTTCTAGAGGCCTTCCTCTTGTTCTTTAGTTGTCGTTTTGCTTCTAATACTTGCTTCACTTGTCGGTTACTTGCCATTCTTTGTACATGTCCCCACCAGCTCAGTTGCCTATTTTCTATGTATTGCAGTATTGATTCTATTCCAAGCTCGTCTCTGACATACCCATTTCTTATTCTATCTCTTATCGTAATCCCTTTACTTTTCGTAGATATTTCATTTCGCATGCTACTATTTTACTTTTGACCTTATTTGTTGTTACCCATGTTTCTTGCACCCATATGTTAAAACCGGACGGAATATAGTTTTATATATATTTATTTTAGTTGAATCGTTACTTCTCTTTGATTAATAAATTTGTCTTTAATGCATAGAATAATTTGTTTGCCTTGTCCATCCTTTTAATGATTTCCGGTTCTTGCTGCCCTGAGTCGTCTATTGTTACGCCCAAATATTCAAATTGCTTCACTTGTTCTACATCTTGCCCTTCTATTGTAATGCTTATTTGATGTGGAATTCTTGACACTGCCATCACTTTTGTCTTGTTTATATTGATTTGCATTTGGTATTCTTGAGCACTTGGTTCCATACTTGAAGGTTCCATTGTAGATCTTCTTCGGTTTTTGCAAAATTGCCACATCATCTGCAAACGCACATTCAGATATATATACAGCTTTTAAGTTTCGATATCCCACAATTGTTTTTTTTACTGTTTTTGGCAACTTTATAATCTCATCCATAAATAGGTGAAAAGTACTGGGCCTATTACTCCTTGTCGTATTCCTTCATTTGTATTGAAATGTTCAGACATCATGTTTTTACTGATTACATAGTTGCGGTTCTTGTTGTATAAACTTTTGATGGCGGTTATCAATTCTTCATCTATTTGCCTTTTCTTTAAACTTTCCCATATTAATTTTCTATTAATTCGGTCAAAAGTTTATCTAAATCAATAAATGCACAGAAAGTTTTTGGTTACCTTGTAATGTCCTATTTATTAAATTTTTAATTGTGCTTATGTGGTCTTGAACACTATACCCTTTCTAAATCCACTTTGGGATTGACCCAACGTTATTTCAGTTTTTTCTCTAAGTCTTGTACTAGTATTCTTTCATAAATTTTCATCGTGATACTTAATAATGTAATTCCTCTGTAATTATTACAATTAGTTTATCCCCTTTATAAATAGAACTATTAAACCTATTTCCCAATCTTTTGGAATTCTTTTTTTCTTTCCATACTTTGTTGTAGATATTTATAACAAATTTTCTCCATCAACTCCTAGGTTTTTTATCATCTCCGTTTTTATTTGGTCGTAACCATGTGCTTTACCGTTTTTGATATTTTTGATCGCCTCTTTTAATTCTTCAATTTTACTTGGTCTATGCTTTGTCCCTTTCTATCTGACTGTCACTTTCGCTGTCCTTCACTTTACTTGTTCTGCTCGCATCCTTTACTACTGGATTTAGTAGTTGCTCGAAGTATTCTCTCCACCTGTCCATAATTTCTATATCTTCCGTTAGTAGCTTGCCTGTTTTGCTTCTTATCTTACCATTCTGTAACGTTGTGTCATTCTTTAGCGATTTTATCATTTTATAGAATAGCTTTGGTTTCCCTTTTATTTTCTTCTAGTTTTTCCAAATTCTTCCCATGCTTCTTGTTTTGCTTTTATTATTAATTGTTTAACTTTTGTCCTTTGTTGTTTATAGTTATTATACGTTTCTTCATTCTCCTACCAAGATACTTCTTCCACATAGATTTCTTTATTTGCACTTCTTTCTTTAGGTTCTCATTCCACCACTTTGTTTGTTTCCTATTGTTTGAAATGCAGCTTGTTCCACATACTTCCTCTGCAGTAGTAATTACAGTATTTTTAAAAACTTCCATATTTCATCGATGCTTGCTTCTGTCTGATTTTCTTGCCGTTCTTATTTTGTTACTTATGACTTCTTGGTATCGTTTTCGTTCTTCTTTCTTTATTTAGTTTGTATGTTCTGATTGTGTTGTGGTTTACTTTCTTTGTTCTATCTGATCTTTTCTGTCTTCCAATTCATATCTTATTTTTGCAATAACTAGGTAATGATCGCTGTATATTTCTGGTTCCCTATGGACTTTAACGTCTAGTACCTCTCTTCTGTATTGTTTTTGTACCAGTATGTAATCAATAATTGACTTTTCATTTCTACTCGGCATTTCTCGTGTATATTTGTGGATGTCTTTGTGTTGATAGAACGTGTTGCTACTATCAAGTTATTTATTATACAAAAGTCAATTAAGCGTTTTCCATTATTATTTTAACATTTTCCAAACTTTCCTACTACTCCCCGTTTAAACTTTCTTGTTTTCCCACTCTAGCGTTAAAGTCCCCAGCTACAAATGTTTTCCTCCGCTGTTTTCAGTTACTAGAGCTAAATCATCCCAAAATTTATTTTATTGTCTTTGTATCATTCTCATCGGGTCCATATACTGCTATTATGGTTACTTTATTCCCTTTTTTTCTTTAAATTCTACCATCAGTATCCTTTCATTCCAGCATTTGTATGTTTGCATCTTCATTGCTATTTCTTTTTGATCAAGCACCCAACTCCTGCCATTGTTTTGTTTCTTCTACTCCACTATATATAAAAATATCTCCATTTTCATTTCTTGTATACCTTGACCTTTTTCTTTGTTTCCGTGATTATTAGTACGTCTAGTTTAGTCTTCTGAAATTCATACATTAGTTCTTGCTCTTTTGTCGTTACACTCTAACATTCCAGAACCCTATTTTCCATATTTGATTTTGTGTTTCCAGATTTTTGTTTGTCACATTATTTCCTGTTAAAGTTTCTTGTCTAACACTAATGTTTGTTCTCTAAGTATTTCTTTTTAAGTTGAATAAACTCATGTTTCCCTTTTGTGTTTTTCTTGTTCGTTTATTGTTGTTTCCATATCGTTCATCAAGCTCTTGCCGCATGTTGTCTCCATTTGTCCATCCCATTGTTTTTCTTTTTACCCGTTTTTTTTGACTCATGTAACCTTTATCGCTTCTTTTCTTCATCCCATATATGAACAACGTTGTTGCAGAGATAAGCTTTTATATCCTATTTTGACCTTCTCTTTCCTTCTTCTTTTTAGTTTATATGGCTATTTCTTTAGCTTCATTTGTGTTGATCTTTCTTTTTATGGTTAAGTCATTTTCAATTACTATCTTTGTCCTGTATAGTTTTTCTTTTGTTGCATGATTTCTTGTTTTGATTCCTAGTTCCTGCATTTTTACAACTACTATTTGCTTTTGTCTGTCTTTTCCTAATAAAGTGTTTGTTCTATTCTCGGTTGTATTTGAAGTTTTTCTTCCAAACCATTTTTCTATTTTTTCTTTGCTTTCTATCTTAGTTTCATCCAGGCCTTTATAAAACAATATTTAGTTTTTTCTTTTCTTTTTCTTGACGCTCTAATTTTTCTTCCAGTCTAGTGATTCTGCTTTCCAAAATTATCTTTTTCTTCTTTCCATATCTTTGCCTTTTCTTCCCATTCCTCCATTAATATTCTAAATTCATCTCTCATCTCTTCTTTCGTGGTTTTTTCTTCATTTCTTGTTTTCAACTCGTTTTTTAATTCTTCCATTTTCTTTATAATTATATCCATCTCTAGTATCGTTTCCTCTCCTTGGTTTTTGTCTGCGTTAGTGTTTACGTAGTAAGTGTTTTCTGCCTGTGGTGATCTTTGTGTGTTTTCTGCTTTTTATAAATACGTCTTGTTCTTTTAATAGTATCTTGCCTTTTCCTTTTAAAGTATTGGTCCAACTGCCCTACGCTATTTGCTCTGTGCCTTTTATCCTTGTTATTATCATTCATTAGTCGTATCTGTTATTCAATACACGCTTAAAATAGCTTCTTTTTCGAAATTTTATTTTGAAGCCTTTTGTATTTATTTTTAATATCGTACTATTTAGTTATGAAAGATTACGCGTATCGTTATCTCGCACTTATAGCGTGTATAGTTCATCAATTGTATGGATTTTCGTTAATTTAACAATTTACATAGGTAATTATAAATTTTCTTACCGGAAAACACTTAGCTATTTACTGCGATAATTTACAATAAACTCCGAATAAATTATTATGTTTGTACTAATTCACTCTGATGAAGCGGAGTCGCACTTGCGATGTTCCGCTGTCAACCAAATTTGAATATTAAAAAAAGACCATTCATATTGTATGTTTTAACTATAATTAAATAAATATAAATGTATGTAAAACTGGTACGCCTAAAGTTCAAAAGTCTTTAAAACTAATTATAATACAATTTAAAAACATTATAAAAATATAAGCTTTTAAATAAACAACTAAATAACTAGAGTGATGTCCATTAAAAAGCTACTTTTCTATATTTAGCAGAAGCAAATTTTGTAATCATTTCACTAACAAAACAACTAACAAATTACTATACGCTATGCTATCTATTTAAATAAAAAACTACACCGATCTATGCTCAATTACTATGGAACTCTCCATTTAAGAATGCAAATTTTTTCACTTTTTACGGTAAAATTAAAGGTCGAGCACCGAGCAGGTACTGGCTGGTTTCATACTTAATCCTGTCATAGGATTATGCTTTGTTGAAGTCTGGCAAGTATTGGCCGCCCTTAGTGATTCATACTTAATTCCATCTTGGGATTATGTAGCGTTGTTAAAATATATTTAAATAACTATTGTCCAAGGCGAGTTTTTAATGAATTTAAGTAAATTTACTGGGCGAATCAGTGTTGTATAAGGTATAATCTATTAAAATGGTAATTTACTATGAAACTAAAAGTCCAATTGCTGAGCTAGCTGGTGGGCCCTTTAAAGTCGCGGGCCTGGTTCCACCGAACCCAGGGAACCATTCTAGCTACGGCGCTGCACCTCTTTATAATATTCACGCTGTCGAGTTGTTAAATCCGCCTTCACTTTAATTCCATTAGAATCATTAGTAACATTTCTAACTGATTTTAATATTTTAAGAGCATCTCGCGGGGTTTTGCAAATAGCTTTAATTGGTCTTTTACGAGATGTCTTCTTTCCAACTCGAATGACTTTTTCAGGCTGAATATCAAATTCAGTTTTAGCAATAATGTTGCGTACGTGCTCTGTGTCGGGCTTTATTCTATCATCTAATGATTCAGAGGATAATTCTGGGATGTTATAAAACATAACATTGCTGCTTCGCCTCTGGCGCTCATCTAACTCAGCTAAAATACTTTCAACAGATATGTTTCCGATTTGCGTTGCATCCCCATTATCATAATTTGCAACAGTTTGTTTCATTTGAGCAATTTCTTGTTTGATTATATAGTTATCGTTTTCTTATTTAATCACCTTCACATTAAATCCTTGATTTGTTGTGACAATTCCTTGAAATGACTAACTATTTCATTTCTGAACAATGTGAATTGGGTTTCAATAAGTGTAGACACAGATTGGAGAGTAAGGGTACCTGATAGGTTTACAATAGAGTTACTAGAGGATTCATTCCAGTGCATCAGGTAGACAAGTTTCACATTGTCAGTAATCACATGATTTTTATTACTTTCAGTGATATAATACAAATATTTATCACGATCAAACCAGCACAGGAGCTAGGAAACCAACTGTTACAAGATCCTTTGCATTTAATATATTCACTTCGAGGACTGATGACAAATTTACATGAAGCGCAATTTAGAACCATTTTATATATCAATCAAATCAACAAAAAACAATAGGAAAACAAGACAAGGAGACAATTCTTCACACCAGCCGGTCTATAGCGGTGACTTTAAATACAAACAAACATTGATATCGACCGGAAAAAGCACAAGTAGTTGTACAAAGTACGATGGAAAAATTGGGAAAGGAATGTATTAATATTAAGGAAAGGAAAATTTACTAATAAATTTAAAATATTTAAAAAATAACACAAAAGAAAAAGAAAAGAAAAAAATGTGGCTACGTTCAGGATGCGATCCACAAACTTTTCATGTAAATGTTGTTTTTCGCAGTACGAAACCCCACGACCAATACCGAGTGCAATCGGTAGAGTTTCAATCACAGATTAATGATGTGATCATTAATCTGTGCTTCAATGCATAGCACAATGTACAAGATAGTTCAATTCCAATGTCATTGCTTGGTAAAGGTTTAGAGTTCATAATACAAATCTACCTCAAAAGATCAACGAAATTATTTACTCACTTAAAACTACAAACACCAGAAACTCCAAAAAACTAATTACCCAAATATTAAAGATCCTTTAAATGTAACGAGAATAACTAATAGCTCTGTCGTATAATCAATGCTAATAGTTAAGACATAACCTCTACAACTATGAGATAATATAGTAAACACTTTCTAAAAATCATGTGACAAATTAAAGTAAACTGCGTCGATTTACGCGCGCATTTATTCTTTCTACCTGATTTTTTTGAAAGGTGTTTCTAAATAATTTGTGTACAAATTTTTTTTACAAAAATCTTGATAATTTGTATACAGGGTGACCCACTGGAACGCCAAATATAGATTATAGGAAATATGCATGAGAAAAATTTCCGTTTCCGGTTATACACCCTGTATGTACACGACGTAAAATTTTTCCTAAAAAAATTACTACTCAATTTTCACATGAATTTAGTATCGTGTCAAACCAGCTTAAAATAAATCTTGTGAACAAAATTTGACAACAGCACGCGGTGTTCCCAAGCGGTCACCCATCCAAGTACTGACCGCGCCCGACGTTGCTTAACTTCAGTGATCAGACGAGAACTCAAAATCAAAATCAAACAAAGTTTATTTACAATTGTATGATACATATATGTACATTAACTACTATAATTACATTAAAAACAAGTACTTGTACATTTCATATTTTTATTAGTAGGCGTCATTAGTTCCTGCATTGTCTATGCTTACCTAAGATTTTTGTTTATTTATTCATAAGATTTTAAAATTATATGGTGTTTGTTTTGTTTGTGTATATTTAGGGTATTATAGTTATAATATTTGCAGGAAAAATATTTTGAAAACCTGTCGCGAAAATTGTGGAGTTCATTTGTCATTCTACTTCCTCGTATAGTGGAAGTGTTTCGTATGGAAGTTTGTGTTTAGTACCTATGTTTCTGTTATGTCTGCGGATTTGGGTAATTTGGTTAAGAATGGGATTGTTTTTTAGTTGGTTTCTGTAGAATTTGTCACTGATTTCTTTGATATGGTCATGTATGTATGGTATTTGCGTTTGATCGTGTAGGTTTCAATTCTCGTGTACCTGTCTGAATTTGTTATGGTTCTAAGAATTTTTATTTTGAAACGTCTGAATGGTTTGATTGTTGGTTTAGTCGCACTACACCATACTGGAGCGGCATATGTGAGAATTGGTCTTATTATGGCAGTGTATATTAGTTTTTGTTTTTCATTGTCGTGTTCCGATTGACTAGCAACGCGTATAATTTATTTGTTATTATGTATGCTTTCTTTATTTATTATAATGAATAAGTTAAATAGTTTGGATCCCAGGACAGAGCCTTGGGGTACTCCGGCGTTTAGTCGTTTAGGTGTCGAGAATTTGTTATTCACTTTTATTATGAAAGTTCTGTCTGTCAGATATGAGTTTATAAGTTTAATAATACACGGGGGAAATCCGTAATTAATTAATTTGTAAATTAGCCCTTTAGTCCAGACTTTGTCGAATGCTTTTTGTAGGTCAAGTAGGGTCATTATCGAGTTATTGCTTTTGTTAAAGTTTAACGTTACGTCATACACTTGTTTGGTTATTAGTTGTACAGTATTATGTTTAGGTTTGAAGGCAAATTGGTTATTGTTTTGGATATTCAGTATTTTTTCTGTTTTGTTGATACGACTTAGGATAATTTTTTCTACAATTTTACTTATTGTTGACAGTAAACTTATCGGGCGATAGTTGTTTGGGTTTTGTGATTTTTACCTGGTTTTGGTATTGGGACGATAACAGCCTCTTTCCAGGTTTCAGGGAAGTGCTGCATTTTTAATATTGCATTTATTATATAGGTGAGTTGCGTAATTGCCTTTATTGTAAAATTTTTGATAATTTTGTTGTCGACGTCGTCCTTGCCGGGAGCCTTGTTATTGGGCAATGTTTTTATAATGTCCCTTAGTTCGTTGGGGTTAGTGATCATTTTTGCGTACATTTGTTTGTTCATTGTGCATCTATCTTTAAGAAAATCGGTAACTGTATTTTCTACGATTTCATGAATCTCGTCTATTTGTCCATGATTTAATTCATGTGCTTCCGCCTGAATTTCGGCCAAGACTTCCGCTTTTTCTTTGTCCGTGACGTAGTCTATATTATTGTTATGCAATGGGGATGTTCGCATACGATTTTTAAGTTTTGCGTTAGTCTCCACAAAGAGTTATCCTGCGGCTTTAGTTTTCTTAATGTATCTGCCCAGGTTGTGTTATTGTGTTCTATAATTTCTGTTTTAATTTCATTATTGAGTTTGTTCATTTCTTCTTTGTGATGAGCGTTTCTGGTGCGTTGCCACTGTTTTCGGTGTTGATTCTTGTTTTTAATTTTTTGTATTATTGTATTTGGTAGTGTCTCGCGTTGAGTGTCTATTTTCTTTGTTTTTGTATGATTTCCCTTGACAATTGTTATTGCCGTGGTTAGTTTAGTTATTTCATTTTCTAGCGTCTCAATGTCATTAATCTTATTGTTTATTTGTATTTGTTGGTCAAGGTCTCGACGGAGTGCTTTCCAGTCGGTGTCCTTGTACGAGATTATTGTTCTTTGTTTGTTATTTTTGTTTTTGTCATTCATTAGCTGAATTTGCACCGGGTTGTGGTCTGAGTTAAGCTCTTCTAGTGTAATTGGGCGTGTGATGTTTGTTACGTTTTTGTTATGACAATGTCTATTGTTGTTGGGGTCATATTGTTTTCGGGAAAATGTGTCGGTTTTGTGCTGTAGTGTATTGTGATATTATTTTCTTCTGCGTATGTTCGTAGCGTGTTTCCGTTTGTATTCGCAATGTTGCATCTCCAGTCAGGGTGCTTGGCATTAAGATCACCTATTAGTATAACTTTATTGAAGGGGTTGAAGTATTTGTCGAGGTCACTGAACTTAAATTTGTTGGACGGTCTATTATACGCAGCAACTACGTGTGTGTTGTCTGACAGCCTTATTGTTGCAGTCTCTATTTGCGTGTGATTTGTTTGTATAACTGTGTGTGGTATACTGTTATGAATGACAATGGCTACTCCCCATGGTGTTCGCCATTGCCTCTGTCTTTTCTAATGACGGAGTAACCTCTAATCTTTAATTTGTGTTTGTCTGTTAGTTTGGTTTCATTGATCAACATGATATCAACCTTTCGATAGTTTAAGAGTTTATTAATTGATCCTTTTATTTAGGATGCCGTTTGCGTTCCAAGTAATTATTTTAAGTTTAGATGTCATGTTGGTCAATGTTGAGCATGAAGTTAAAAACTAAATCAATTTTTGCGCGCTGGTCAGTGACACCTTCCAGCTGTTTGTTCAGATCCTTAACTACTGCTAGCATTTTATTTATATTTACGTGATCATTAAGTTTCCGGAGCTCTGCTGCTAGTTCCCGGAAGTCGTTGCTATTTTGTTGTCCTGATATGTGCTTCTGCTATTATCGCTGTTGTTTTGGCTACTGTTGTTAATATGTCTGGCTTCTTGAACAGTACTGGCGGAGGTTATTGCTTGGGCTGCTTGCGAGTACGTTCTCGTTTTTAGCTGTGGAATCTGTCTTCGTGGTACGTGTATTCTCGTTTTTCTTCTCTTTCGGATAGTTTTTTCGCTGGCTTGTTTAAACTGTTAATTTTTTGTATGTACACATTACATTCAGTGTTATTTGCTGTGTGGGGCCCTTCACAGTTTGCGCACTTTGGTGGTGTATTTGGGTCCTTTTGGCAGTCTTTTGTTAGATGCTGTTGTCCACATTTTACGCACAGTGGGGTAGCGTAACAGTTGTTGTAGCGTGTCCCCATGCTTGGCACCGGTGACATTGCGTTATAAGTTTATTGTTTATGTGCCTTTCCCAATTGATTCGCACGTTTTGTACCGTCTTTACTTGTTTGACGGTTCGTATGTTTATAGTTGAGTCGGTAATCACTAGATAAGCCGGGTTTTTCGTACCCCGCATTTTGTACACGTTTAGTACGTTGAGGTTTGCTGTATTTGTTAGCTCCTGTTTTATTTCTTCCGGTTCAGGTTTATGGTCTAAACCACGTAGTACAAATCCGTGCGTTTTCGTAGATTTGGTTGTGAAAGTGTGGTAATCTATTTGATTGTTTTGTAGTGCTTGGTTCAGTTTTGCAAAATCGTCCGTGTTTTTTACGTATACGTTTGTATAGTTTCTATAGTATTTAAGTTCAAATCCGTGTTTAACGTATGTTTTAATGTAGTTTGTAAATTGTTTATAATCCTTGATTTCTTCGTGTATTATAATTGGAGGTAAGCGTTCTTTTAATTTATTATTTGTATTAGTAGTTACTTCCTGTTCTTCTTCCTCTTCATCTTCGTTTGTGTTATTGTAATCCATGTCATCTTGTTGCAGTTGCTGGTATTTATTTTGCAGTGGGATCGTTGTTGTTTCCGTCGATCCTTCTACGCGCCGCTTTGTGGCGGGTGCGAAACTAGTGGATTGAAGGTATCAACTATTCTTCTTTTTACTTTAAACATCCCTCTCGGAGCGCTTGCGCTGCTTGTTCGTTTGTGTTGACACTGCTGGGGTTGTTGGTCGCCATTTTCTATGCCTGCTTGCGTCACTTATTTTAAGATCACTGGTTTTTCATTTTCAGCAATTATTGATGTGTCTTTTAAGCTATTTGAAACAATGGCTAGTATGTTGGGGTTTGGCTTTAGAATGTCTATGGTTTTGTTAAGATTACCTGTGCAGAAATTTCTTTTGTGTATTTTCGTAATGTTCATCGTTTGTTAATACGCGCACTTTAGCGTCCATTTATGTTTGCACTACACTACTTATTTATACTAACTTATTAACATTATTTATATTATTTACATTTTAAACACTTGAGAAATGTTTGAGTTAAACACTAGTATTTATATACACTAATTTTAGAAAATAATTGCCCCTAAGGGAATTCTCGTTTTTACTGGCTTAAGAAGCACTTTGAATTTCGACCTTCACCTACGGGGGTTTAGATGCGACAGAGAGACGAGAACTGGTGCTTTCAACGTGGTATGGCCGTTGTCGTAAAATTTTGTGATTATGCAAGCACTTAACATTTACACTAATATATGACCTTATTTCAATAATCATCAAATCTTTAATCTTCCTAAAAAAATTTTAAAATTGTTATAGGATTTTGTAGTTGGGTGCAAATTTTTACAAAGGCAATAGCCTTCTACGAAAAGTTACATTGATTCTATTTATTACTGCATTGATTTTTGCCATTGGGCAATTACAAAATTTATATTCTGATCTAAGATTGTAAAATGGACACCTGATACCAATTATTCTAAAAAATTAAAAGTACAACATAATAAAAGATTTTACTACTCACCACAAAAGGGCACAAATAGTACTAATTTTATTCTCAAAAATTGTAATTTTAGAAGCATTATGTTCGCGGATTACATGTAAATAATAATAATAATAATAATAATTTCTATTATTTGTAGCAAACGATTTCTATAACGAAATAAATTTCCTAACAATATTTCCGTTTAAAATTTCAATCACTAATTACAAGTCCCAATTTTAATTAACACATACGTCAAAAAATTGTTGAAAAAACTTACACAATATTAAACATATTTTATTTAAGTTTATTAGTTAGTGCATAATTTTCAACGAACTCTGTTCGTTTATGAAATCGATTTGTCGTCCGTGTGTGCGTCCGTCCGAGGCCTTTCTAATGGTCGGACATCATTGTGTGATACATCAATCGATTCAGCTTGGTGTCCAAAGCTTAAGTTTTGATGTGCATTAAAATCGGGCAAGGGGACGCCGAGCCCCGCGATATTCCGTCGAAAAAATTAAAATTTCAAATACGTCCAAAATCAATGTGTGGCATATATTTAGACTCCTCTGGCATAGCTGAGTTGAAATATCCTATCCCCCATAAAATCGGGCCACAGATACCCGATGCCCTGGGAAATTAAGTTTATTTCAAAATCCAAATATGTCCAAAATCAATGTGTGGCACATATTTGGATAATAGAAAGTTAGCAATGACGGTCTATTGGCGCTAATTATAACTTTGCCATTCTTTCCATATTTGGATAATACGAAGTTCGTTGCGACAATGCCTTGCATTTTCAACTTGTTTATTGTAAAATTGAAGTAAAATGATAAGCAACTGTTAGATAGGCAACTAACATTGTAGTTAGTTTTGCGCATGTTATTTTAAAATAATGGTCTCCCATTCTTGCAGATTCATATTCCATATTTCAATTAATACACTAAAGACCATAGTAGGGACGATATTATCATTTCCAAGTCATCTTTATTTCATGTTTTAAATTAGGTATAATTTTGTACATAAAGTGTGTAAACATGTTACGCACCACACCTACATATGTGGTTGTTATTCAGCGTAAATGAAGTGGACAGTAAGTAGAACGCACTCAAGAATTTATTGCAAAAAGAGATTTTGTGGCATAGAAATAACGGAGTTTATTACAACAATCTCTTCTCTCTTCCTAACTAAATAATGCATAATTATAAAGAGTTCGACTCATCGTACAATAAATTTAAGTGCAACTTAAAATTAATTAATTTAGTATAATTTAAATATTTAGAATTTTGTAGAAGTTATGTTTTTCTTTCTTTTTTACAAAACAAATAATTTTATATTTTTTATATAAAGCTTCATTCGACTGCTGTGGTCATTAGCCTTGATTTAATGAAGAACAAATCTACTTGATTACCACCAGGAGCAAATGTAGTTCACACATGTTAAATTTCTTCATACAGGCCTGCAGCTTTTAAGTATTGGAGTAAACTTCTTACTTTTTGCAAACACCGGAAAATATTTGAAATTTTCCCTGAAGCCCGAATATTCTTCTAGTATTTGCTAAATCTTGACATTCGTTTATAATATGTGTTACAGTTAGTGTATCACCACATCTGCGACAGACTGGACGATTAGTACCTTCAAGCAAGTAAGTATGTGTTAAAGCCGTGTGTCCAATTCTTATTCTAGCTAGTTTTGTCAAAACTTTTTAGGAAGATCAGGAGGTTTCCATTGCCCGATACGTGGCATGATATTACGAAGGTGAGTGTTGCATCTGTCCCACTCATTTTGCCATTTATTTACTATTTCATTACTGAATTTATTTTTTAGGTCTTGGCATTTTATTTTTGGAAAGTCAACCAGAATACTATCCGCCGCCTCTCTTGCCGCATTATCAGCTTCCTCATTACCATATATACCAATGTGACTGGGTGCCCATAAAAAGTAATTGTTTTACCAGATTCCTCAATTGACAAAAGCGAAGAATAACACCACTCTGTCACCGGGTCATTTATGTTACAGTTTTGAAGAGATTGAAGTGCAGATAAAGAGTCACTAACAACACAGAAAACATTACTCTCACCATACATATCACAAAAACGTAAAGCTTGCCATAAACTGTATTGTTCAGCATAGAACACAGACGATTCCGACGAAAGTCCCCAGTTATGTCGATTACCAAGAACATAAATGGCACTTCCCACACCTTGTTTCGTTTTAGAGCCATCCGTGTATACGAAACACGTGTTAATCATCATACGAGTTATTTCATTAAAATGATTGTGGATAATTATTGGATTTACACTTCTTTTGTCATATTGCGACAAAGTGAAATTGAAATGCGTATGGCTTCGTTTCCACGGTGGTATTTTCGGCTTAATTTCTGGTATAATATTAATAAAATCAGTGTGCAGATTGGGAATGCAATCTTTTGCTCTTACAGATACCGGTCTTGTAATAGTAGGTCTAAGAGTATATTCACTAGTATCACCAAGTAAAATAGGATAATTTCGATGCGTGTGATTTGCTGCTCTACTAGTTATGTAGTTAGTTAATAATTTTGCTCTCCTTAATTTTAGTGGCATTACGTTTGCTTCAACATGAAGGCTAGCAACTGGTGAAGTAGGAAAAGCACCTAAGCAATAACGTATCGCGCGATTTTGAATTGTATCCAGTTTTTTAACAAAGAAGGTCTAGCCGAGGCATAAACACTACAACCATAATCAATTTTGGACAGAACAAGACTTTTATATATTTTGATTAGAGTTTCCGTATGTGCGCCCCATTTAGTAGAGCACAGACATTTGACTAGATTTAACACTTTAAGACACTTAAGAACTAAATTATCAACATGGGGTTTCCATGTCAGTTTACTATCAAAAGTAACCCCAAGAAAATTCACAGAACTCACACAGGATATGGGGTTGCCATTTAATAGAAGAACAGGGTCGTAGTGTGGTCGACGGAGTCTGCAAAAATGTACACATTTGGTTTTAATGTGTGAAAATGTAAGACCTGACTCGTTGGCTTTATTTACAATTTGATTTATGTTGTTTTGTAGCTTGCGCGTGATGTTACCTACACTGCCCCCAGAATTTAATATGCATAAGTCATCAACATATAAGCAGAATTTGATGTCTTGGTCAATGTTTTCCACAATATGATTAATGGCAATGTTAAAAAGAGTACAACTTAAAGTTGAACCTTGGGGAATCCCATTTTCAAGCTCAGTAGACCTCGATAAGTTATTGCCAATTTTCACTCGAAAAGTACGGTTGCTTAAGAACGAGGAAACGACTTTAGGTAAATTACCTTTAATGCCCCATAATTTTAGACTTTTAAAATACCTCCTCGCCATGTCATATCAAAGGCCTTCTCAATGTCAAAAATACTGCAACGACGTGTTCGCGATCTTTAAAGCCATTTTGTATGAAGTTTTCCAAGTATACTAATTGATCTGTTGTGGAATGACCTTTTCTAAAGCCAGCCTGTGCTGCGGAAATAAACTGTGGGTCAATGAGATAAACAAGTCTATTGTTAATCATTTTCTCATACACCTTGCCAATACAACATGTAAGACTGACAGGACGATAACTAACTGGGTCAAGAGGATTTTTCCTTCTTTTAGGATCGGAGTAATAATGGCTTCTTTCCATTCTTCTGGATATATTCCTCGTATCCAGTAGTTATTATAGATTTTTAATAGACACTGTTTAAAGGAGTGTGGTGTTTCAGCAATCATTTTATAATTGATTTCGTCGTTACCTGGCGCTGATGAATTAATTCGTTGCAGGGTTGCCAACAGCTCGTCCATAGAAAAGGGTGAGTTATATTCAAGGAGTTCTTCCGTTTCAAAGCTCACTTGCTCTTCCTTTATAAGTTTTTGTTGGAAATCAAGTGTATAATTATTTGTGCTGCTTACCGGGCAAAATGACTGACAAATGCTTCAAGAATCTGAGCTGCATTATCAGTAATGTTGTTATCCGCCAGCCTAATGTAATTAATGCATTCTCGTTTTTGTTATTAGTAATTGTTTTGACTTTGCTCCAAACTTCCCTTGATTTTGGTGTTAGCTCCAATGGAAGAGACATATTTTTGCCAAGAATTGCGTTTACTTTGGAGTATTACTCGACGTGCACTAGCTCGAGCCCTTTTAAATGAAATCATATTTTCAAGTGTCGGTACTTTTCTGTATCGGTTAAAAAGTGTTTTTTATGTCTTATTGCTTGCTGAACTTCTTGGTTCCACCACGGTACAGATTTTTTCAAAACATGTTCTTTTGATTTTGGGATGGCTTCTTACTCAGCCTGGTAGACCCATGATGTTAGATCTATCAAAGAGATTTCTTCATTTAGTAAAGGACAGAGCTCTTGAAGTTTGCTGTTATAAATTTGCCAGTTTGTACGGTTATATAACCATTTAGAGGGTATAACATGGGGTTGAGATATTCTATCAATTTCAAGAATTATGGGAAAATGGTCGCTGCTGTATAATTCAGTTGCTACCTTCTATTCAAATAATGGAGAAAGTTGTGGTGATATAATACTTAAGTCAATAGCCGAGAAACCTCCAGTGCGAGCTATATGGTAAGTTGGAGAGCCACCGTTAAGTAGCAGCAAATTATCGCTTTCAAGGATACTAGCAATTTCTATCCCTTTTAGATCAGTCTTTATTGATCCCCAAAGTGGATGGTGACTGTTAAAGTCACCCAAGAGTGCAATTGGGCGGGGAAGCTGATTGATTAATTGCTCGAGATCTTTCTTCAACCAATTGTGGTTAGGCAAATAAATACAACAGATTGTCATTTTGATTGGGACTTCAATGTGGATTGCAACGGCTTGAAGGTTTGTGACTAGGTTAATCTGACTAGATGCAAGATTCTGTTTTATAATTATAGCAACTCCTCCATGGGAGCGTAGTCCTTTTGGAGATCTTTCCTAAAAATAGTATAACCTTTGAGTGCATACGGTTGACCTGCGTAGAGATGAGTTTCTTGTAGACAAATACACATTGGGTCATAGTCCATTATTAAGCGCTTAAAGTCACAGTGACGTGTTACAATTCCATTACAGTTCCAGTGAATTATTTTGTTTTTGTTATAGACTTGAGTCATTAAAGTGTAAATATTCTGTAGGATAGGTAAATAAAGTATATAACGTCACATATAATAAATAAGATATAAATAAATAACGGATATGAATGTATATAAAGACCTGCACAATTGTATAAACATATATATCACAGAAAAAGAATACTTTTATGTTATCCACCTCGATGTGTGGATTCTCTAGATGTAGACCGAGTTCTCACATTATCTTGAGATTCATTTCTAGTTTTCCTCAGTTTACCTTTTGGCCAACCTTTTGGCTTCTTCGCCATGTTAGTCTCCTTTGCTGACAAGGAGACGGCTGACTGTTGTTAGAGCAAATCTCTTCCTCAGATGGTGTTCTCTGCTGATCTTTCCTTTTTGTTTTCTCGATTAATGTCGAGTGTCAGCTTAGGATTACTGACAGTAAGTTCTGTGCTATCCTTCCTCAGGACTAACACAGCTTTCAACGTATCTACCAAGCTAGGTAACAATTCCCTTGCTAAGTCTTTTACTTCCATACTTCTAATTTCAGGGTTAACAGTTTGAACTTCCTGGATGGGTACGTGGACCCGCTGACGCGACTTGTGCAAACGAGGTACCTGGAGTTACCAGTACGTCCATTTTCTTCTTTGCATCAAAGTAAGACAGCCTGTGAAGCACCTTGACTTCTTGAACCTTCATTTTAAACTTAAAGACGGGGCAGATTTTTGCATTGGCTTTATGCGGCCCTTGACAATTGGGGCATACAATAGGTTTTTCACACGGATTACCTTCATGTGTGGGTTTTCCACATATACAACGCTTATCATGCTTACAATTAACTGACGAGTGTCCAAAACTTTGACAATTAAAACATCTCAAGGGGTTTGGAATGTATGGGCGTACCTGTAGTGGATAAAACGCAGCTTGAATCGTCTTGGAGAGCTTTGTAACATTAAAGGTAAGTATATGATTTGGAGTATCTGTAAATTCCTCCATCACGTTTTGTTCTAATCCGCCTGAGTTCTACTACACCTTGACTTTTTAAGTTGTCTTTAATCTCCTCGATGGTGCAGTTCAATAAATCCTTGCAGTATACTACTCCCTTCGATACATTAAGAGTGCCGTGTGGTACAACTTCAATATCAAAACCACCAAAACGCTGACATTTAATAAGTTGCGTAGATTGCTTACTAGAAACTGTTTCTATCAGCAACTCTCCTTTCACTTTCTTTACTTCTTTCACCTTTCCTATTAACCCATACAGCACGTTACTTATAAGGAAGGGACTTACATTTGTAAAATCACCTTCCTTCCTTTTAACGACCAGGAACCGGGGCACAGAGTCCTCCTTCTCACTGGTACCTATATTATTTTTTTAGTGGAGGAAATTCCTCCTCCTAGCATTTGGTCTGATGGCATCTGGATAAGGAATGGAGCCACCTTCCACTTCCTCATTGAACCGAATATCTGGACGGCTCCGACGGGGTCCGCCCAGATTCCCCACCGCCCTGGTATGAATTTAAATTATTTATTTCATATTTTCATTTTAAAGCTTCTGCCCCTTTGCGGGGAAAACAAATACTATTGATTTTTATATAAATCACTATTATGCAAATTTTTTTAATTTAAGTAAGTGTAATATGAGAATAGCTATTAGCATTTTGTTTTCATTTAATTCTTTTTTGTAATGGTATTGTCTTTATTATTGTTGTTAATTGTAAAAGGTGATTTACCGTTAATAAAGGTATTATATTATATTAAATAATTTGTGTAGCATTTTTATGTATGTAATGTGAATTATTTTCTAAATAATTTATGAAAAAAATAAGTACTACCTACCAATTTTCGCATAAATTTAGTATCGTGTCGCGTTAATTGGTATTCGCATAAATATTCTGTTTTTCAAACGTTTCATTAAGATCTTAATAGTACTAGGGCTGTATAAAATCATTACAATTAGAACGATATTATAGCATACCAGCTGCATATTAATGTTACCATCATAATAGTTTTATATGGTTTTTGAATGTTTTCAACTACTTTCGTTTCTACAAAAAGATACCTTATAAAATTTCTAAAGGAGCCTACGGGATAAGGCCGTTTCTATAGCCTAAAAATGATTAATTTTAACGAGTCAGTTTGAAATCTGGTTACTAGGTATGGTTCGAAACTGTATGAGTGTTGGTCGCAGTAGCATGTACAGAAGATGTGCAATGTGCGTATTACAACTAAAATGTAGCAAATAAACTTTTATAAATAGTTTATTTTATTATTATCACAGAAACATTAAATATGATGAGCAGACAAAACTTTTTATTCAAATATGCAGCAGCACCAATAATTCAACAATATCATACTTTTACTATCAAGTAAGAGCAATTTAATGGTCATACAAGCATTTATAAACCTTACTAACTTAACATGACTAAAGATTCAAAAATAACTAGGAAATACAAACAAAATGGAATAACCCAGACAATACACTATTACACTCCCTCCATTACCATTAGAACATTACGACCTACTCTAACTAAACTTACAATTCTCGCTGATTCTTCCGGGTTATTTGTTCTCCACTTTGCACTTCCTTCCCATCGTCTCAGACTCCTTCGATCTTTTCTGTTTTAATTTTTGCAGCTTTAAAAATGTAGAAAATCTATTAAGGTATTTGTTTAATGGGTTACTGATGCAAGATACATCATAGTAAAAAATAACAAAATGCAATCGCTCACCGCTGCGACATGAGCGCACATTCCAACCGTGCGAGCTCTAGACTTGCGCATGCATTACCATTCTACGATAGAATTAACGCCTTTTCCACCTGGAATGTATTGAATCCATACGCTACACTTTACATTTGACAAGTGTTGTGACCAAATTACACATCTGAAACTGTTGACCACTTCCACGTGTGTGCATAGCATGAAGTCTCCTCCTTCGTCAATGTACTGAACAATGTAACATAATGCCTTTTCCATTTGATACGGCCCTAGCGCTAACAAATAAAACTCATCTAAGTCTAGACGAGTTAAATTATGTATTGATGAAGCAGATACTTTAGTCCATGCACGAGTAAGCCTATTCCAGCCCTTCACTGTAACCTGGTCTTGTAACGTTTTGGTTTTAGGATAAGGCATTGAGTTCGTTCCGCATAATTATAGTGCTTCTCAGTTTCCGTAAACAATGGTCCGCAGAACGCATTCATCATAGCACAGTAAATCCTAAAGAATTGGTGCAACTTTCCTTTGTAAGCACCGTAAACGTTGCCACTCGACTATGCTGTTGACTACGTTATTGCTGTTAGGAGAGACGTCCAAGCTAGGGAGGATATGGCCTAACTACGTTTCTGGGTTACCAGCATAGTTCTTTTTTGTAAGAGACGTCACCAACCGCAAAAGGCAGTGGTTCAGTCACACGGCTTAGAATAGAAATAAACGTCTCCTAAGGCAATAAATCTGGGGAGCTACGCCACTTCCTCTTTATGAGGATGTGTCTCCTATATGCATGGTCAGTAGCATTTACGTGTGGCTTTATCGCTTTCTTATGTCACAAGTCAATCATTTTTGAACAATTCTGAAGAATTAGAGCCAATCTAGGTATCCTCATGCTAAATCTCAAGTGAACCGGTCAATGTTTTTTGCCAAAAGTCATATAGACAATAGAGTTAAAAATAATGCACCTTAAATTCAGTTATGTATTCGTTAATCACATCACTTACCGTGCGCCAGTTCAACTATAAACCGTCCTCCTAGGCACACTTGTCAGACGGCATCCTACATCTTGCAATGCCTCCATCACATGTCCAATAGGAAGGTTACTTTTTCCATAACTTCTCGTCATCCACATAAAATATGCCATCAGCGGAAATAATATACCCATCTGCTAACGTAGACACCATCGGTTTCAGGAGGTTCGTGTGTTTATGAGCTGAATAAGTCTTCTTTTGTTTTCGATGGAATCCTGGCTTATAGGTGAATAAATAGGTTGCGTCGGAACCAACCAATATAAACGATTCAGACACTCCCAGCGTATGATTTATTGATGGTCTTAAATGCGCAAACACTTCTTCTTTGGAGAGACGATTCCAGCCAAGATATTTTGGAAGAAAGGATTTGTCTAGAATTTTGCTTGCGGAATCAATCGAGAAATCCTAAGAAGCTCTGTGTAACGTTATGTTTTAGTAATATCATCAGCATTCTCAGTCCATTTATTATTTTCCGATTCTCCGAGTTTCTCATTTTCCACAGCAAGAATGGACACATAGTGTTAATACTCTCTTTCCGAAATCCAGTTAGCATGTGGTAGTCGTCATCAGTAAAGCTGTTATCACTAAAGTAGATTTTCAAGTGTTTACCCATAATGCCAATTAGCCAGTCGCCAAATACTTCACTGATTACATGCAGGCTATCTGTTAAAGTTGAAATCTCTTCGACTGCTTCTGGAGTAAATAGCTTCTTGTTTCCATTTCCACATGTATTTTACAAACTCTGTTTCTTATCGAGATGAACATTGTCTTTATAGTCCACACTTGTCGTATAGCCGTTTTACATCCTTGAATTCCGGCTAGGAACATGATGTGATGATGAGATTCTATTTGGAATTGAGATTGGGAGGAGTCAAAATAGCTGGTTTGATCTTGCTGAAATCTTGACTTAATAATCGCTGTAATTTCTGCGTCTGGGCACTATTAGTTGTAGGTCTCCATTCGCTTGCGCTTGATGACGATGAGAGTGGTGGTTCACATGTTAAATGGCTACAGGCGGTTTAACTATCGTTTTCTGGTGACTCTGCATACTGAGGAGAAGATTTTACTGCTTGGGGCATTGTAACAATCCTCTAAATTCTCGTCGTCATTCACTGGACCTAACCGGCTTTATCGGATGCGTCGATTCGGCTCGATTCGTGAGTAAGAGTGTGGACGACTTGGTCTGGAGGATACTGGGTACACCTGCATATCCATACGTTAATCAGCTTTAAGTTACCTATTTAAAAATTAATGTATTAAAGGAACAATACAAAGCATGAGTACCACTGTAGTTAGGATTAACCAGCGTACTCTTTAAAACGAGTACGCGATTCAGCAGAAAACATTCACTGGCCTGACCTCACCCGGTAAGAGTCAATTAACCGGCGTGTATAACCTAGCCGTAGGGCAATAAGTCTGCGTGTATAACCCGACACAACGCAACCAGTCAGTGTGTATACCCGACACAACAACACGACGTCAAGGAAGCCGCAACCGAGCCACACCGCCCGACGTCAATCGCGAAGCAGACGCACAAGGAGCAGCAGTTCCTCTACGCTAACCGGTGCCATTACTGCTGTCGCCTCTCCCGCCATCGCCAGCCAAGCACAGGACGCTCGTCGAACCAGGGCATAAGACGTTCCACTCCGAACCTTGCCACTGATTTCGTTGGAGTCGCAACCGCGCCCGAAAAGGCCCCATCGCCAATCTCCGTCGCTTGAAAAAAAATATGGAAATTAGATGAGTTGTTGCGCATATTGTGAAAGTTTAGGGGTGATCGGAGAATGCTGTACATTGCTTTAAATATGTTTTTTAAATTTCATAAAAACCATGACTTTTAACCAGTCAAGCCCTTTAATATAATAATATAGAACAACATAATAGTTGTTTTTCTACTCCCACATTTAAAACACAAATTATCGTATATGTTGGCACGATCCAATAAGCGATCTTTTAAATAAACATCGACAAGATGTGGCATTTGAGCGTTCTAGCCACGATACGAAGTTGGCAACAACGTATTTTTAGTAACGGGCTGAACTTGGCTTCAAATTAATTATGTCACTTGTCAGTTATTTACGGCTAGTCCCACTTTCATGGACCACCTGTGAACTTTGAGATTTCAAATTGTATTCTGAAACTACGTGAAAACTATGAGGACTTTGTTCATACGAGTCTTACTTAAAAATAATACTTAATGATTTTAAAGACTTAATTGGGTCAATATCGTTCTTCAGGTATTTTACGTTTCTTAGGATATTGTTTGAAATAGCAAATTGAAATTTTATTCACCATTACGCCAGCAACGGCCCTAACTAGCCATGGTTTTGAAGGTTAACATTGGTTATACACGGTGTAGAAAAAAATCTCATGCTTTGTAATGAAAAATGATGAATAATTTAATAAAAACAAATGGAACACTCTGTATATTTTCACCTGATCAATGTAAAATTAAATTTTCTACAATTTTGCTATAGATGTATGCCTACCAAAAATCAACTGTTAGCCGTAAAATTCGTCGAAAAATTAGTAGGCGATAAAATGCGAACGCCAAAAATTTGAACTCTCACACGGCCTAATTTCTACTAAAATGTGCTATTGAAATCCCAAAATTGAATTATCTCCTTCGAACAACTTCACTCATTAATTTTCAACAACATATCATCATATAACAAATTTGATCAAGAGTTTTACCAAACCATACAGACAATAACAAATCTACAAATCTCTGAACAACATTTGCAGATTGCTGCTTTGCCTGTGAAACATGGTGGTCTAGGAATTTGAAAAATACAGGACGTACACCTCCCTGCCTTCCTCTCATCTACCATTTCAGTTTTGGATTTAATTCAATTACTTATTCTAACGTCCAACAACGAGTCTCCGATTGCTGAGGTCAATGAGGCATGGGACAAGCTAAGAAATCTGACGCCTGTTGATGCAACCTCTCAAAAATCATGGGACTTACAAAACATCACTCGTCTCCTTTCCACGGTTGAACCTACTTCTGAGATCGACAAAGCTCGATGGGAAGCGGTGAAATTTCCGGAGTCTGGTGCGCAGTTAGATACAATCTCTAATTCAAAAGTAGGTACCCTCTTGGATAATACAACCTTTTAAATTGCCACCGCTTTACGTCTGGGATGTAATATATGCCGTCCTCATCTTTGCAAATGTAGAGAACAAGTGTTTGCGATAGGATCTCATGGTCTTTCTTGCCCTCTCAGTGCCGGTCGCATTCTGATTCAACTAAATCATTCATAAAGTCCTTGGTTCTGCTCACGTTCCCTCTGTTTTGGAACCACGTATTTGTAGGAATGATGGAAAACGAGCAGATGGAATGTCCCTCGTTCCCTGGACAAGTGGAAAGCTTTTAATTTGGGGCGCCACGTGCAGGGACACTTTATCCCCATCTAACATCGCCGTTTTCGCCAAAGTCTCCAGTGGTACCTCTAATATGGCCGCCTCAAACAAACGAAGAATATATATGGAGATTGTTGAAAATGATGCATACCATTTCGTCCCCTTCGCAGTAGAGACCTTGGGATCTTTTAGTAATGATGCCTTACAGTTTGTTACTCATCTTGGCAACCGTTTGGGCAGAATTAGTTAATATGGGAAAAGTGTCAAGCTTGCATTCGAAAATGATGAATAACATGAATTAGAACGCCCTGTATTTTTTTCCTAAATTGATGTAGAATTAAATTAATTAAATTATTCGGAAAAATGAAAGAGCTGACAACTATGTAAATACCACCATCATATCGCCGTATCACAATACCCTTGCACACGAAAATCTACAGGGTTTGTATAAATGATTGTCTCATCAAGTTAGCAATTAAATAAACAAAATTAACGATAAACGACGAAGAACACAATTGCAACTAGGATTACCATAAATTAATTCACTATCAGTTTCAACGGCAAAATTGCATTTTTAAAATTTTTCAATACACACCTAATAAGACAATTATTTATAGAAACCCTGTATACAAATCGTGTAAGCCGTTTTTGAAATAATTGAGGCATTCCCTATTTAAAACTCACAGCATGAAATTCGGGCGGTCCATTAAAACATTTGCAGTACGACAAATCCTAGAAATAAGCGAACAAAATCCATAATTCCTATAATGATGTTTAATCCTAAAAGTGTTAAGGCTGCGGGTGCTCAGTCCATGAGAGCAAAAGTAAAAATCCAAACTATCTAAAAAGTTGAGGACAGTCAATGTGAAAATGAATCAATTTGAAAAGGAAAAACCAGAAAACGACTCTATGGTTTAGAAATATTATTAAAATATTTGACGCATTGAGACCTATTAGTCAAAAAACTATGTAGCCAATGTACAGTAGTTTGTGGAAAACCTAAACCAATCAATTTTTCTCTCAGAATTCGATGATTAATCCTATCGAACGCTTTAGAAAAGTCTGTATAGATACTGTCGATCTGGGAATGTTTTTCCATAGCTTTTATTAGGTGTGAATGATAAATTAAGAGGTTAGTAGTCGTTGAACGTTTTTCCAAGAAACCATGCTGATTCTCAGATATGATGTTTTTAGATGCCCATAATCATTTTCGGGCCATAATTGTATTCAAAATTTTAGGAATTAGTAATGGTAAGCATACATCTCTGTAGTTTTCGATGTTAGATCTATCACCATTTTGAAAATTGGAGTGATCAAACTTTTTTTCCATAACAGAGGGTAATCTTATAAGCTCAGTGATTTGTTAAATAAAATGTATATAGGATAACTAATAGAAAAAATACAGTTTTTTAAAAATATGTTTGGAATCAAGTCTGGACCAGTAGAAGAGGATAAACTCAGAGAGTTTATTTCATCGAAAACCATCCCTAAGCTAATATTATGGTCAATATTTATCGCATTATTCGAAACAATCATAAAGTTTTCAATCGGAGATAGATCATCTTGTACGGACGTAGTTTGAAAAAAATCTGCGAATAAATTTACGATATCAAAACCATTATTTGACGAGGCATTTTTTTAAATGCATAGAGTAAAGAATAATTATTTTTTAAATTATTTATATATCTCCAAAAGATTGTGGATTTGAGTTTATATTAAATTCAAGATTAGAAATATGTAGTACATGAAGAGACTTTATGAGAACTTTACATTTCTCGCGAAGTATACAGAATTAATTATAGTCTTTTGAACTTAATGAACATTTATATTTTTTATGGGCTGCTTTTTTTCTTTTATTAATTTTATTAGATTCCTATTATACCAAATGGGGTAAGTAAAGGGAATATTATTGTTAAGTATAAAAACGGGTTACGTAAAATTGATTCGGAAGATGACATAAAATTGCTAAATTAGAACGTTGTGCAGTGAAATTACCTGTGAAATTATATACCTTGGTAGACGTGTTTGTTATTGGTTTAACAACCTTATCATAAAATTTTTGTTGCAATTTTTGTTAAATTGTTTTTGTTATATAGCATTTATTATAATTTTGTGTGGATATTATTTTGATACGTATATTGCCTAAGTAATCTGTTTATTTGATTCATACATAACTCAAAATCTACCCGTGAAATTAACATTTTAATAATTAATAACTTATTAACGTAATTTTAATTATATTATTTGTATACAATAAGTAATTGCAATGGATATAAGTGTAATTAAAATTGCTCATATAAATATTCGATCTTTGATACCTAAAGTAACTGATCTGCAAACGTTTATTGAAATGTATGGAATTCATATAATGACTGTTTCTGAAACATGGCTCACTGATGCCAATTTAGATCACATGTTATGTATTGATGGATTCGCTTTCGTTAGGAGAGATCGGGGTAGCAAAGGTGGAGGTGTTGGCATATACATACATAAATCTGTTAAATATTCAGTAATTAATGTTGATACAAACATTGAGCAGTTGTGGCTAAGTGTGAATGCAGTAAACACAAAGTTTATCCTTGGAACGGTATATAATGCACCGCAAACAAATTATAGAACATTTCTAAATGAACTTGAGAATTCTTTAGTGAACCTCCTGCCGATTTCAAATAAGATGATATGCTTGGGAGATTTTAATATAGATTTTTTAAAACTCAATAATCCTGCTACTGTATGCATGAATGATATATTGGAATCATTAAAACTCCGCCAAATAATCGATTCGCCCACGCGAATATCTTTCAACTCCAGTACACTGATAGATCTGATTCTATGTAGTGATGTGCTCGCGATCAGTAAGTCGGGTGTTATAGATAATGATATGTCAGACCATGCTGCTGTTTTCGCAGATATTAATGTTAAAGGCCTTCTTGATGCATTCCCCTACTAATACAATTATGTGTAGAAATCTTAATAAAATTAATGCGGAAGCTTTTGCATCTGACTTAAAAATGTTCCTTTTCAAAACATTCTGAAAATTGATGACATTGATACTAAATTATCATTATTTAACACTTACATTCTAAATCTCTTTGATGTACATGCTCCTATTAGGACTCGTGTTATAAGAAAATCACCTGCTCCATGGCTAACCGATAATTTGAAGTTACTAATGAAATTAAGAAATAAGGCTAAGACTAAATATCTTAAATCAAAGCTAGTGAAACATTGGGATTATTATAAGTCACTTAGGAACCTCACTACCCGTATTACAGCGCTTGAAAAAAAGCTTGTTTCAGTTATATGTTCAATAGGAGTAGTAGCAAGGATTCATGGAGGTTGTTGCATACTCTTAATATCGGTGGTAAAAAAAAAATTAGTATCCCTACACATCTATGTGACCCTAATTTGATTAATAAATATTTCATTGACAGCATACCCGATGTGGCATCTAACAATCCTGGTTCAATTACATACAGTAATCCCAGTTATAATATAAATTTGATTTCACTTTAGTAGATCCTGCAAATGTCGTAGCAGCACTTAGTTCCATTACCTCTAAAGCAGAGGGTTGTGATAATATAAGCTATCTATGTTGAAATTATGTTGTCCTGTAATTATACCTTATATTTGCCATTTAATTAATACTTGTATACTGCTAGAGTAGTACCTAAAGTTTGGAAAACTGCCCTGATAGTACCTCTACCTAAGATTAATGAACCGACTGAAATGAAGGATCTTCGCCCTATAAGTGTACTTCCTACTCTCTCTAAAATTTTTGAAAAGTAATTTATCTTCAATTAAAGTCTTTTGTAGAGGAGAATAATATATTGCCCGAGGTACAGTCCGGGTTTAGGTCAGGCTACAGTTGTACGACCGCCTTACTTAAGATAACTGATGACATTTTATCATCTATAGATAAAGGTGAAATAGTGGCTCTGGTTAGTCTTGATTATAGCAAGGCATTTGACATGGTGAATCATGCAACTTTAATTGATATTCTTCAATTTATTGGTGTTGGAACTGGGAGTTGTAATTTAATAGATAGCTACGTTTCTAATAGATGGCAAATTGTAAGAATAAATGGTGTAAGTGCTAATCCACTACCAGTTACTCGGGGTGTTCCTCAAGGATCCGTCCTCGGCCATTACTTTTCTCAATTTATACTTCAGTTTTCGTGAGTAAACTACGTCATTGTAAGTATCATATATATGCAGATGATACACAAGTGTATTATTCATTCAAACCAAATGATTGGAAAGATGCTGAAAATAATATCAATGAAGATTTACAATACCTTCATGAAGCTTCCACATGTCACTCCCTAATTATTAACCCGACTAAGACGACTTCTATACTTTTGGAAATGATAATATATGTAAACAGCTAAGTGGTAAGTTAAAAATAGAGATTAATGGGGCAATTATTCCTATAGCAAATAAAGCTAAAAGTCTAGGGTTTACCTTGGACAATACTTTTAGATATAGGCATCAAATAAATAAATATATTTGCTCTAGTTACCTGAATCTTCGCCTGTTGTATGCGCATAGAAAATACTTCAACATTAAAACTAAATTGCATCTGTGTAACTCATTTGTATTGTGTCATTTTAACTACGGATCTCCAGTATATCATTCGGCTTTGGATAGTGCTACTAATGCTCGTATACAAAAAGTACAGAAAGCTTGTTTACGATTTGTTTATGGTGTCAGGAAATATAATTGTATAAGCTATAAGTTGAAAGAAGCAGGATGGTTAACTATGGCCAATCGGCGGAGAATAAATTGTCTATGTCTGTATCACAAAATTATATTAAGTCAAACTCCTTCTTACCTATATCGAAAAATAAAGTTTAGGACTGACATTCACAACTTGACCACCAGGTTCAGGGGTTAATTTCCCTCCCCTCATGCTACCACCCGATTTGAACGGTCCTTCTCATTTCAAGTTTATTCAATGTATAATGAATTGCCGATAAAATTAAAAAGTTGTTCGAAATATAGTTTCAAAGAACGCTCTCCGAGTACACGTTACAGAGGCAGTCGATGAGCGTTTTAGAATTTTAGTAAATGCAACCTTCCGGGTTTATTAGATTTGTGTAAGTAGATGATGTTGCAATATACATGCACTATATATTTATATGGCACGGTATCGAATATTCAATTTTTAAGTTTTTGTATCTTATTATTTTGGTTGCAAACTATGAATTGGATGTATTTAGTTATAGGGATTTAAAATGTTGTAAATACATTATAAGGGACAAGGTTTAGATGGTAGAGCAGTGGGTAGTTTACTACTTCACTGAATCTCGCCTTGCGATTTCGGTAAGAGGATTATTTTGTTTAACTTGAATTTTTTTGTTGTTGTTACATGTGGTCCTTACTGAAATAAAGTTATTATTATTAAATTATTATTATCCTATTTATGCAAAACATCGTAAAAGCATTTACTGAAGAATCTATATCTTCAAAAGAAATTCAACAATATATCCCAGCCATTGCTATTAATAATTTTATTTATGCAATCATAAGTTGCCACTACTTAAAATCAAAGACATAATCAACATTGCGCAGTTAATCGTCCAAGTCATTTAACTTTAAAAGATGCTATATCAATATGGTTGCACCCTATCAGGTTAATGAATTTATCCCTTGCTTCACTTACGTTAACCTGATCTATATTTGTAAAATTAAATCTAAAAATGTTTCTCTACTTTTAGGGATAGAGTTACATTGATGAAGGTTTAAAGCCAAACGAATGATTAAGCGTTGTAGCACAGATCAGTAGTTTTGCCTCTAGCTAATATATTTAACCCAAAGTAATCATTATTGTAAATAGCATTTGGCATGTTGAAGTCAACAAAAGTAATATTTTGCTATCAGGATCAGCTTCGAAAAAATTTTCTACTGTAGAACAGTGGTTTTCATATTTTTTCTACTTTCGAATTTGGGGGAGTGCACAGCTCCTGTAAAAATTTTGTTACCATTAAAGTAAACGTTAGCAAATATTTGTTCAACGTCATGATGCTTGTTAGGCCATAATTTGAGCAGAATAACACGCTTTTACAGCTATAAAGAACACCACCTTCTTTGGACTGTTCACTAGTATGTTGGTTTTCTGTCACTTCGAAAAATATTATAATTATATAGATTAAATGCTGCATCAGCCACATCAGGTGTAAGCCAAGTTTCAATAATAATACAAATATCATATACGAAATGAGCAAATAAAGTTTGAAAAATTTTGAATTTTACTTAACATTCTCAACATTATGGAAGTATATATTAACATCATCTAGTTTTTGAACTAGAGGGGTTACTTACGTTTTAGTATGGATTATGGTTGGATTTCCCTGAATATCTTTTATAGATAAAATTAGTTTCACCATTCTGTATGCGTTTCGAAATTCAGTATAATAATATAATATAATCATTTCCTTATTTACCCAGTATGGGTGTAAAGATACATTTACATTTACAACACATTTTACAACTCTTTCATTTTAACCTTATAATATTGTTTACAGTCTTATTTGTCCACTTTCTACTCAGTTCTGTATAAACTTTTTCCAACTCTTTCTATCCTCCGCAAGTTTCTTTGCCTCCGCCCATGTCTTTCCTTTCTTTGATAGTATCTTTCCCATTGTTTTGTCCCACGTTTGCTTTGGTCTTCCTCGTTTTCTTGCCCGCCACCTTTGATTCCCAGATCCGTTTAGTTTGAGTACCGCTGTCCATCTTTTGCAGGTGTCCCCACCATCAATTTGCCTTCGTTCAATATATTCTTCTACCGATTCTATATTTAGTTCTTCTCGTATCTCTTTGCTCCTAATTCTGTCTCTTCTTGTTACTCCTTTAACTCTCCTCAAATATCTCATCTCTGCAGCTGTAATTTTACTCTTTTCTCTTTCTGGAAGGACCCATGACTCACATCCATAAGTAAGAATTGGTCTATATATTGCCTTAAACACCTTCATCTTTGTCGTTTTTGTAATTTCTCTTTTATTAATAATTCCTTTGTTTATAGCATAATAAACTTTATTTGCTTTTTCTATCCTACTATTCACCTCTGTTCCTTGATTTCCTGTTCTCTTCTAAGGTTACTCCAAGTATTGATAACTGGACACTTGTTCTATGGGTTCTTCATCTACCTTAACTCTGATTTCTTTTCTGTCTCTCGATATTACCATTGATTTAGTTTTGGATTTATTCATTGTCATCCGTGGTTTTAAAATTTCGTTCCACACTTTCAAGTTATGTTTTAAATCCTTCTCACTCCCGGTTATTAACACAATATCATCAGCAAACACGCACTCTGAGATTTCTACCTTTTCAAATTTTTGTTCCCTACGTATAATGATTTTGATTTCATTTTAGCACTTTGATTATTTGGTCCATAAATATAATAAATAACAGTGGGCTTAAACTGCCTCCTTGTCGGACCCCTTCTTTTGTATAAAATATTTCCGACTCCGCATTCTTACTTATGACTTTGTTTCTCGTATTTTGGTACAGGCACTCTAATGACTTTAGCTAACTTAATGTTCACATTTTTTCTTTCAGGATTCCCATATATTTTTTCTCGGTACTCCGATCGAACGCCTTTCAGGTACACACACTAGAGCTAGCCAACATTCTGCTGGTAATTTTTTTAATTGTAAAGACGTGGTTCTGTGGGCTCCTACCTTTCCTGAATCCATTTTGTACTTGTGATAGCGTTTCTTCCACTTCTTTCCCTAGCCTTTTTTCTAATATTTTTTCGGAAAGTTTCATTATGGTGCTCAGTAATGTTATTCCACAGTAGTTATCACAGACCGTCGTATCTCCTTTTTTAAAAATCGGTATTAAACCGATCTCCCATTCCTTCGGTATTTTCTCCTGCTTCCAAACTTCATTGAATATTTTTAGTAATAACTGTGTTCCACTTTTTCCCATATTTTTTAATCATTTCTGCCGATTCCATCACTACCTGGTGTCTTACCGTTTTCCATTCTTTTATCACTTCTATCAATTCTTCTATTTCTCTTTCATTCTGTTGGTGTTCTATCCCTTCTTCCATTCGGTTTGTTGTTTCTTCTTCTACTTCTTGTCTCCATTTCTATTTCATTTCCTGTTTCTGTTTCGTGCAGTTTCTGAAAATATCCTTTCCATCGTTTCATGACTTCAAATTCGTTTCTTAAAGGCTCTCCTTCTTCATTTTTAATTGTTAAACTATTTATTTCCTTCTTGTTTCTGAGACTTTTAGATAATCAAGTTGTGTACTGTACAAAAATCTAACAATTTTCTTCCATTGTTATTTCTCACTTCTTCTCCATATTTTCCAATCACTTTTCTGAATTGTCTCCTTTTCGTACTCTTGCGTTCAAATCTTCTACAACCCATATCTTCCCTCTGACTGTCTCAACTGTTAGCTTATCTGTTCCCCAAAAAATTATCTTTGTTTTGTGCTCTCTCCTCGTCTGCCCTTACACTGCTATTACCGTTTCTATCTGATTTTGTTCTTTTAGTTCAATGAACAAAATTCTTTCTGATATGGCTTCCTATTTAATTAATTTTATCTTTAATATCTCTTTGTAAGATGCACCCAATTCCTGTTTTGGCTCTTTTGTTGCTGTCAACCCCGTTCCATATTAGTATATGGCCATTTTTCATTTTTGTTAATCCATTGCCTTTCTTTTCTGTTTTGGGAATTATTAACATTTCTAATCTTGCCCTTTCATTTCTTCCCATCTTGCCCATAATAAGTTCTTCTTCTCTACCTCTCAAGCTCTTGATATTCCATGTTCCTATCTTGCTATATTTCCTTTTTTTTTTATGTTATCTGTTTTCGTCGTCGACTACTTTTTTTGTTACTTTTTTTAAATCATTTCCTTGTACATTGCCTTTGTCGTCCTCCATGTCTCCGTCCTCCTCCCTCCCATTTAGTTTTTGGCCTGCTAGTTTTTGTTATTTTTTCAATTGAGCTGCTAGCGGGTCTTCTTCCGGAGATTTATTACTAATTGATCTTTTGTATCTATTGTTTTCTTCGTTTCTTGCAGTTTCCAAATATTGTGTTATAGTATCTTTATCTTCAATTCCAAATAGGTTATTGTTTATCAGTAATTTATTGTATTTCATTCCCACCTTGTATCCTTTCTGTCTCGCTCTTTCATTTTTTGGGAGTAATTGTTTCCGTTCTTCTTGTATTTCTTTGGGTAGTCCTCATTAATTCAAATGTCTACACCTTTTAGATTTTTTGCATTTTCTAATATTGCCATCTTCTTATCATACTTCACAAGTTTAATAAGTATCAGTCTTTTCCCCTTGTTCTAAATGCCCCAATCGTCTTACGTCTCCTAAATCCTTCTCTTTATCTATCTCTATTCCTATCTTATTTAGCACAGTTGAGATTTTATCCATAGCTACTCTATTTTTCTCTCCTTCTTCATCACTTACTCCTCTATTATAATATTATTCTTTCTGATTTCTTTCTCTAAAAAATCTATTCTTTTCCCCTGTTTAACCACTTCTTGCTTTAGTTAAATATTTTCCTGTTTGGTTATATTTAAGTCTGCAGTTATTTGTTCTAGATTCGATTCCATCCCTTGCAATCTTTCTTGTATTACTTGGAACATTCCTTCAATTCAATATAAACCTCTTTATAATATTCACGCTGTCGAGTTGTTAAATCCGCCTTAACTTTAATTCCATTGGAATCATTAGTTACATTTTTAACTAATTTTAGTATTTTAAGAGCATCTCCCGGGGTCTTGAAAATAGCTTTAATTGGTCTTTTACGAGATGTCTTCTTTCCAACTCGAATGAATTTCTCAGGCTGAATATCAAATTCAGTTTTAGCAATAATGTTGCGTACGTGCTCTGTGTCGGGCTTTATTCTATCATCTAATGATTCAGAGGGATAATTCTGGGATGTTATAAAACATAACATTGCTGCTTCGCCTCTCGCGCTCATCTAACTCAGCTAAAATACTTTCAACAGATGCGTTTCCGATTTGCGTTGCATTCCCATTATCATAATTTGGAACAGTTTGTTTCATTTGAGCAATTTATTGTTTGATTATATCGTTTTCCTTTTCTTATTTATTCACCTTCACATTTAAATCCTTGGTTTGTTGTGACAATTCACTTGAAATACTTACTATTTTATTTCTGAACAATGTGAATTGGGTTTCAATAAGTGTAGACACAGATTGGAGAGTAAGGGTACCTGATAGGTTTACAATAGAGTTACTAGAGGATTCATCCAGTGCTTCAGTATCAGGTAGACAAGTTTCACATTGTCAGTAATCACCATGATTTTTTTTACTTTCAGTAATATAATACAAATATTTATCACGATCAAACCAGCACAGGAGCTAGGAAACCAACTGTTACAAGATCCTTTGCATTTAATATATTCACTTCGAGGACTGATGACAAATTTACATTAAACGCAATTTAGAACCATTTTATATATCAATCAAATCAACAAAAAACAATAGGAAAACAAGACAAGGAGACAATTCTTCACACCAGCCGGTCTATAGCGGTGACTTTAAATACAAACAAACACGATATCGACCGGAAAAAAACACAAGTAGTTGTACAAAGTACGATGGAAAAATTGGGAAAGGAATGTATTAATATTAAGGAAAGGAAAATTTACTAATAAATTTAAAATATTTAAAAAATAACACAAAGAAAAAAAAAAAGAAAAAAATCTGGCTATTTCAGGATGCGATCCACAAACTTTTACGTAAATGTTGATTTTTGGAGTACGAAACCCTACGACCAATATTGAGGGCACTAGGCTTCAATGCATATCACAATGTACACTCATGAAATTTAAAACTTGGACACCACAATTTCTGTAAACAAAAGTTTGCACATTGTGAAGCGGGCTTAAGGGTATCATTTACAATTCTAACAGCAGGTAGTCTCAGCAGGGGTTATCTTATAGAAGGACTGTAGAATGAATCATTACACTAAGCACGTTTTAGAAAATAGGTAATTTACGTTGCTTACTTAGAAATAATTTTGATTTAAAAAACGTCTACAAGCAATAACTTTTAAATTAAATCAAAAACTAAACATGGTTATTTGGGTTGACTGATTATTACTTTTTTTAAATAAATCTAACCTACTAATTATTGTAAGTTATTAAAAAAAATCATTAAACTCTCTATTCATAATATTTAGTCCTTACAAAATGTATATTTTATGACGTTTCATTTTTTTCTGTAGTTAATATAAAAAGTGAAAATAAAAACTAAGGCAATTCTTATTGTCAACGTATATATTTAGTTTTTGACAAGAATTTATTACATAATTATAATTAAGATACCAAGTTATAGTTTAAAATTAAATGAAAACTTTTTTTTTAAATAAAGGTATTACTATATAAATAAATATAAGAAATCAATAATGGGTGTGACCTCCATTATTATTGATACATTCTTGGAGGCGTCTGCTCATTGACGCTATCAAGGTATCAATATAATTAATATTAATCGTTTCCCATGCGGTATCAATGGCTGCAATTAGTGCATTACGGTTTACTGGTATAAAATTTGGCCCTTGTTGTCTTCGGATAACAGCAAGTATTCGAGCCCAAACATTTTCGATAATGTTAAAATCTGGGCTTTTGCTGGCCAGGGTAACAGCTCCAAGTTATTTTCTCGTATCCAATTGCGCACAACCCGCGAAGTATGAATAGGGGCGTTGTCCTTTAACAACAAAAATACATTATGAAAATGTTAATTCAACAGATCCCGAACTATTTTTTGGAGAAAGTATAGTGAAATAAGAATACTTACTTGTTGGAAAATATAATCTTCGTCTGGATAAAACACTTCGACTGAAGGTTTCATAATAGTTTCCAAAATATCTAAATACGCAGCAGAATCAAGACGTCCATCGATAGCCCAACAAACTCCTGGACCCCGCGCGCTAACCCAACCCCACACATTCACAGAAAAATAACCACTTCGTTTTTTAGGACATATGTGATTATTTTCGTAACGAGTTCCTTCCATTCTAAAAACTTTTAGTGGTCCATCGTTGCGGCTATTGAACGTTTTTTCGTCGCTAAAAATCACTCGATTCCAAAATTCCAAAGGTTCGTTCACATATCGCCTTGCAAATTCCAGACGACGTCTCATATTTTCGTCACTGAGAACTTCTTTCGCAGCAGCATTATACTTCTTTATTCCCATCTCCTTTAATCTTTTTGTGCAGTTATACGGCATCCGGGAAAATGTGTATCTGCTATAGCCCTGGAGTATGTAGCAAATGGTTGTTCTGTTACGTAATGAAACAACTCGAGATCTTGAGCACGTGTAGATACTTTAGGTCTACCACTTCCGATGGCTCTTTCCAAAGTGTGTTCAAGATTCCATTTTACTCGGTAATGCCCTACGGTGCTTTTTGGTATATCTAACATACGTGAAATTTCACGCACGCTACGGCCCGCCGCTAATTCCGAAACAATCCGCGCTTTCAAATCAGCACCGAGATGAGGTGGCATTTTCACAACACTTGAAATTTTAAACTAAAATGGAATTTACATTTCTTACTTTATTTATTGGTTCACACTACCCCTTCTCAAACAGTAGGTAATTGTTTATTTATTACATACTTCTAATGACCAATGTAACAACCCTTAGAGCAATATGACTCAAAGGAAGTAAATTAAACAAGCAAGGATATTCTATTGTTATTGAAACTTATTCATAAAGTAAAAGCCATTTCCTTATAATGCTAATGGACAGGATTTTCTTTTAAGTATTAAGATTACAATAGAGGACTTATAAACTTTCGAAAATATCTAATTATAAATATTTACACTGCAATTGCGCTTTTTTTTAATAATTTTTATCAATAACATACACGTTCTTGGTTTTAAGTGTCATAAATTTGATATGATATAAATTTGTGTTTCTAATATTACATCACAAACTAATCTTTATTCGCCAAAAAATTGTTGCTTAAGTTGTAAAGCTTCGTACACACCTGAACAACAAACCGAGCAACAAACATAACAACGAACCGAAAGTCAAACAGAACGACAAACGATCTTTTATGATTTCCACAATCCGAACAACAAACGGAACGTTTGTGCTGTTCCCATAATTATTTTCAGTAGTTTTCAGTTCATATATATTTATTATTGAGAAGAGAAAATTGCGGAAAACAAGAAGATAGTGCCAACCAAATTTTTACGCACAAAGAAGAGTAAAAATTATAATTTACTTCGCTTTTTTTTATTTTGAAATTTCCCGCCCAAATGATGCTAATAGGGACATCATTTTTTTCTTGCATTCTTAAACACTGATTAATTTAAAACATTTTTCTTCTGTCAACTCCATAATATTACCTAAAACACAACAAACCCACAAAAGGGAGGACAAAAATAAATAATTTAATTCTCCCGCATAAGTTTGTTCGCCGTTTTGTTTAGATTCGTCCAAACCTGCAAACGCATTCGCGCGCATTTTCTTTGATGTCGGAGAAAAACCGACAAGTTGCGGGAACGCCGCAAACCGTTCGTGGAACAATCAGGACTTGCGAATCTGTTCTAAAATTCGTACGTAGCACCGTCCAAATTAATGTTCCGATTGCCGTTCGGTTCGTTGTTCTGTTCTCGGTTTATTCCTTTAACTTATTTTATAAAAAAAGAGTTATATAAAAATAATTAAAAACTTAAAGTTACGTTAGTAGATTCCATTTACTATTTACACATATTTTCTTGGAACATTCGATAATTAACTATCGGTATATGATGACCCTATACTTCGCAGGTTGTGCGCAACTGGATACAAGCAAATAACTTGGAGCTGTTACCCTGGCCAGCAAAAAGCCCAGATTTTAACATTATCGAAAATGTTTGGGCTCGAATACTTGCTGTTATCCGAAGACAACAAGGGCCAAATTTTATACCAGTAAACCGTAATGCACTAATTGCAGCCATTGATACCGCATGGGAAACGATTAATATTAATTATATTGATACCTTGATAGCGTCAATGAGCAGACGCCTCCAAGAATGTATCAATAATAATGGAGGTCACACCCATTATTGATTTCTTATATTTATTTATATAGTAATACCTTTATTTAAAAAAAATTTTTTCATTTAATTTTAAACTATAACTTGGTATCTTAATTATAATTATGTAATAAATTCTTGTCAAAAACTAAATATATACGTTGACAATAAGAATTGCCTTAGTTTTTATTTTCACTTTTTATATTAACTACAGAAAAAAATGAAACGTCATAAAATATACATTTTGTAAGGACTAAATATTATGAATAGAGAGTTTAATGATTTTTTTAATAACTTACAATAATTAGTAGGTTAGATTTATTTAAAAATAAGTAATAATCAGTCAACCCAAATAACCATGTTTAGTTTTTGATTTAATTTAAAAGTTATTGCTTGTAGACGTTTTTAAATCAAAATTATTTCTAATTTTATTTTGTAAACATTTCCTAAACAAAATTTTGATTCGATAATTAATCGAGCTATGGTGTTTAATTAGCGATACCTTCAAATATATTCTTTAAAGAAAAAATTAAGTAAGCAACGTAAATTACCTATTTTCTAAAACGTGCTTAGTGTAATGATTCATTCTACAGTCCTTCTATAAGATAACCCCTGCTGAGACTACCTACTGTTAGAATTGTAAATGATACCCTTAAGCCCGCTTCACAATGTGCAAACTTTTGTTTACAGAAATTGTGGTGTCCAAGTTTTAAATTTCATGAGTGTACAATGAGGCCATTGTGAACATTCTTTGTGATTCTGTGTTTGTTTTTTTTAATATTATAACCTAAATGTCAAAGTCATAGCCAACTTGAATATTTTGTGTTTTAATGAATGTTTTTTACAGAAAATCCAAAAATAAATTTAAAATACAAAATTTCTCGGTAACTATTAAATTTAAAAATAACGAATGCTGTATAAAATTAAAAGTACCATTAATAAATCTTCTTACAATGCTATAAAATACAGGGTTTTCTATTTAAAAAAAAGAAGAAAATTATATAACGGAGTAATGAACCACACTGTATTCAATATTTTTTTCGTTAAATTTAAGAGATACCGGTTGTTGAATTTAACACTTTTTTAGGTTATAAATGACATTATTTCTTAAAGTACTGTGCATAATATATTAAACTCTTATATGTTGTTATACTCCTCAATTATTTCATTATAGATTTTCTAACTAAAAATTGGGCCTTCTTGATGAGAGTTGAAAACGGGGATGTTGGAGTAAAAAACACCTTGTCCTTATTCGACGTAGTCGACGTTTCGACCTGACGAAGGTCGGTCTTTATCAAGACAACATCGAAATGTCTTGATAAAGACCGACCTTCGTCGGTCGAAACGTCGACAACGTCATAAGGGACAAGGTGTTTTTTCACTCCAACATCCCCGTTTTCAACTCCCATTAAAAAGCCCAATTTTTGGTTGGAAAATCTATAATTAAACTCTTATATTGGCGTGATAAGTAAACTAAACGCAATTCAAATTCATAATAATATACAGGGTGTTCCGTTTAAAAAAACAACTTTGGGCTACTTACAAGTAATGAAACACACTGTATAATTGTAAATAATTTTAAAACATATAGTTTAAGTACTACATCTAAAATTTATCTAAATACATTTTTTTGATATTTTTATAATAATGATTATATTGAGCTTCCTCACACTAATGCTGCACCCTATATGTATTACATTGCACTACCTACCGCTACTCGCTGCGCTCGTTGTGCCTTGAACACGTGTATGCGCAAAATGCTTCTTATAAAACTCGGTATCATAATATATACTATTATAAATATGACAAACAGAAAAAGAAAAATTACAAAATACAAATATTACATATAGGCCGACGCCGACGAAACAGAGCCAATTGCAGCCACATCGATAATTAAAAAACAAAAACTCAGTCTCATCAATTTTATTTCTGAGAAGGACATCTTTTAATTTTTCAATTGCATTACTAAATTGTTACTGCAATTTCTTTTGTTTTTTTTTAAATGACAATATTTGCGAAATCATATGAGGACCCTCCCAGAGGTAATACTGGAATGCCGACAGGCTGAAAAGATGCCCCCCTCAGAAATAAAATTGACGGGTCTGAGTTTTTTTTTAATTATTGCTGTGGCTGCAATTGGCTCTGTTTCGTCGGCGTTGGCCCACCCTGTATAATTAAACTATAATTTCTTGTCTTTCTCAAAGAAGTGGATACTAAGTTAATTAATAAATGTTAAAAGTAAATATTAGTTTGTCAACAAAATAGGAAAATAACGGCGACTATTGCATATGACTTAGTGATTGGTTTAAAATTACAAAATAAAATGAAATCATTGGTCATTTCTAAAGTTGAATTTTTTACTTTTGCAATAGTCACGCAAAATGTATAGTGAGTCACTATGCACTTAATAGTTACTGTTGAATAGCAGCAATAGTGTACGGTGCAGGGTGATACAATTTTTCAGTTTCCTGAGGTCGTGAAAAGTAAAAATCCATCAATAACTCAATTTCGAAATTGACACGGAAATAAAAATAGAACGCCATCTCTACAAAAACATATGATAGAAAATTTGGTTATAACAGGTAATGCGTCAACTACATTATGTTTAAACTAAATTTTTTTAAGGTACTTTAGATTACTAACAGATAGTTTTCATATACCTACTATTTTTTTCACCTGGTTTGACGAATTAGTGTTAATACAATTTTTATGAAAATACAATATTATGAGGTCTGCACATAAAACCGACTACTCGAATTTGATAAAACTTGGTGCAGAGTTTTTGTTCACAAAAGCTGGTTTGATTAGATTTTTTCTCTCATCTCCTACCATCATTTTTCCGTCGTCTTTCAAATGTAATTTTTAAATCAAAATCTTTATATTTAAACTTATTTTGATCATCATATTATACCTTGTGTTTCACGGAAAAGTTGACATAGGCTTTTTCTATAGTAAATTCAAAATTAATGCATATCTTTTTTCAGGGACAATTTGAGTACAATATAGCAACGTATTTATTAGATAGTTAAAGGAGAACAAATTAATATAGTAATGTAAGTGTTTAAAGAATATATTCACAAAAAAAACAGGATAGTCTGTTTCTGCACTTGTACCTGGATCGCCCTGTATATAAAATTTTTAAAGCAATATTGGCGCAGTTAATAATAGTGTTCGAGGGGTTCTCAGAAATTCATTACTTGAATTTTAATCGAATTTGTATAGTTAACAATCTACTTTATTTAGTATACCTATTTATAGGTAAGAATACCTTTACTGTACTGGAACAAATTGAATTACGTTTTAGATACGTCTAATTATTACATCACAACGTTGGTCCTGTTTTTTTCTATTGATTACAATCTTACAGTCAATTCTATTGTGATTGGCATTAATAAGTACCGTTCTCGATTATTTTGCAATAAATTGATCTGATCTTAGCAATTTTCTTATTTACGTGAGTATTCATTAATGGAAAATTTTCGATGTGATCCACCTATAATTTAAATTACGATTCATTACGTACGGTTGATCTGATATTTGATTGATCCACTCGACTTGGCACGTTAGCATAATGTAATGCTAGTTTTATTGAAAATATTATTTTTCATTCTTTTATAGAAACCAATTATTTAGGTAATTTGTATTTTCATACATATTTTCTTCTTTCTTATAAAGAATTTGGCGGGTCAATGATTCCATATTCTAAATAATTAGACATTATAGACTGATTTATTTATTACAATATGCCAGTCAAAGATTATTTATTTAAAAACGTCCAATGCCAAGTCCGGTGCATAAAGAAAAACTATTTCTATATTTGAATCCCGGAAACGGAAGATAATTACTCACACTTTTAATTTTGTTCAGATTTCCAAGAATTAGGAATCTGTGGATAAACATGAAAATAAACTTAAAGTTTTAGAGCATCACCGATTTTATAAGACAATTTAAAAATAAGGTGCAATATTCGCAACGGTTGGAAATCAAATTTTTTTTCAATTTCAGTAAATTATTATATAATTAATCGAAGAAAATTTAGGAAACCGTAGTTCGTATGTAAACCGCTTATCTCAAAACCACGAAACAAACTCATTGTTTAAAGTGCCAATTTTTTTTTAGATATTGCGCATAATCGATTAAAAATGCACATTAGAGAAGAGCAATTTTATTTTTTAATACCGTGTGTTCCACGTAAAAGTTGACGTTTTCTATGTCAAATTCAAAATTAGAGCATATCTTTTTTTCTGGCGCAATTTTAGCACAATTTCACAACATATTTTATTAGATAGATAAATAAGAACAAATTTAAAATAAGGTTAATAATCATTTACGGGACGAAACATGGGGTCGATTATGATTGTCATAATTTTTTTTTAATCGATAATATAGTTAATAAAACAATACTACAATGAGAATTAAATTTCGTAAGATACGTAATGCATATGAATAAATTGTTCTAAACAATTTCCCCGACACGATATCGACGGTAGAGCTATGTCGGTGCAATTTTTTGGTACATTTTAGTCAGTTGCGTACCTTTCTAAATTTTTCAAACAACTCTAAACTATTATTTCCTAAATCATTCAAATCTGTAATTCTGCTACGTTATGTTTAAAGTGGCAATCTATATGAATAATTGAGTTAATTCTCCTGGTGTTCTCCTTCTATACACACCGTTGGGGTGTGCTTGACCTAAAGTTGTGATAGCTAGATTTCTTGGGCATGCCCCCGGGCCGAACGACGTCTAATAAAAAAACACTTGTTCCCACTCATGTGGGTGGGGCCTGGGGCCGGGCGTCTGTTTTTTAAATACGACCACCCATCGAGTGATACCTTAAAATGACGGGCTGACCAGACGGTTTAAATATGCATGACAATTTTTTCAAAAATTTTTATCCTTATAAATAATTGAGTTAATTCTCCTGGTGTTCTCCTTCTATACACATCGTGGGGCCTGACCTCAAGTTGTGATAGATAGATTTCTGGGGCATGCCCCCGGGCCCAACGACGTCTAATAAAACAACACTTTTCCCCACTCATGTGGGGGCGCCTGTTTTTTAAATACGACCACCCATCGAGTGATACCTTAAAATGACGGGCTGACCAAGACGGTTTCAAATATGCATGAGAAATTTTTTTCAAAAATATCTGAAAAGGTGTAGTCGTAAAAAACTGACTTTTCATATACTTATTTATATGAAAGGATATTTTATTAACACTGCTATATGGGTTCTCAATCAAGTCGTCAGCCGATCTGTAGACCGGTTTTTAACCTTCTAGTCCTAAATATTAACTTATTCGTATTTTTCTTCTCGTTTTGGCAAAAACGATAATTAAGCACTGACGCTAAAGCTAATGTCCACTCTTCAACAGAACAACTCATATTTAGTTCTCACATTTTATACAAGGTTTTATTTAACTATTATTTGAAAAGGAATAGACTGAAGATGTAGATATGGAATGAAACAACAGAAAAACACCAAAAACTGCACCAAAAACTTGACTCGGACACGTGTTTCAACAGCTAAGCTGTTATCATCAGCGATACCGATACTAAAATAAAAACAACGGAAGCTTATATATACTATCTGCTTATCACGCATCGTTAAACTTAATTGATTCTTAGATAAGCTTAAATAATTCCGAAAATCCTAATGGACCGTTATCATCATAATTCATAAGCAAATTTCTGTTTTTAAAAATTTCTAAACTTTCATAAGAATCAAGTTTGTTTTATCTACCCTCTTAATTAAATCAATGTCGCCTACTCTATGGCCATTTTCAAGCATATGCATGGCAACACTGGACCTATCTGTGCGATGATATTTGACATGAGCTACGTGCTCTTTAAAACGAGTTTTAATAGGTCTCTTGGTTTGCCCTATATATACTTGGTTACAGTCTTTACAATTAATTTTATATATTCCCGATTTATCACACATTTCTATTGGGTCTTTCGGATTGCCTAAAAGATTTTGCAAGTTGTTATTACTAGAAGTCACTGTTTGATAATTAAATTTTGAAAATATTTTTTGAAGACCTTTTGTGTATGTGGGATAATTTCCCAAAATGATTGCTGATACCCGTAGAGTCTTATTAGAATGTGAAAATATTATACCAAAACAACTTAGGTTTAGACTAACGGTATCTAACCCGGTTCTTCCTAGAATGTATTGTTTACCTAAGATACATAAACCCGGAAAAGCAATGCGTCCCATTGTTTCAGGTATTAATGCTCCTACTTATCTGATATCTAAATGGTTGTCAAATAAATTAAACAGTTTTGAATATCAACAATCAAATTTCAGTGTTCAAAATTCATACGATTTTATTGAAAAAAATTAAAAAACATTGAGCTGACTGAGAACGAAGTTTTAGTTTCATTCGATGTCTGTTCATTGTTTCCAAGCGTTCCGATAGATATCACTTTAGATTATTTGAAAGATATGTTACACCAAAACCATTTAGACAATTCAGAAGTAGATAATTTTATTAAATTAGCAAGATTATGTATGAGTCAAACCTACTTTCAAATTAACAATAATATTTATCAACAAAATTATGGTACAACAATGGGTAACAGCTTATCTCCGTTTATGGCTAACCTGTTCATGGGTAAATTTGAAATTGATATAAAAAATAAATTAGATTATTTTCCTAGAATTTGGTGTAGATATGTAGATGACGTTTTTGCAGTCATCGACACTAAAGTTTACAGCCCTCAGCAATTTGTAGAAATTTTAAATTCAAAATTTGAGACGATCAAGTTTACCTATGAAACAGAAACAAACCTTAAGTTACCTTTCTTAGACACTTTAGTGACAAGAAATGGCAACAAACTAGATATAGATATTTATCGTAAAGACACTAACACTATGAGGTTTATAACAAATGATTCCAACCATAGTATGCAACATAAACTTGCATCTTTCAACTTTTTGATTCACCGATTATTACATTTCCCATTGTCAAAACAAAACTTTGATAAAGAACTGCGAAATATTAAGCAGATTGCATCATACAATGGTTTTCAAGAATCAATTGTCACAAACATAAACATAAGTTAAACATTAGAAACATTACAACGTTAGGAACTAGTAATAACAAAATAGATAAGAAATATGTCAAATTACCAAATTATCCCACATACACAAAAGGTCTTCAAAAATATTTTCAAAATTTAATTATCAAACAGTGACTTCTAGTAATAACAACTTGCAAAATCTTTTAGGCAATCCGAAAGACCCAATAGAAATGTGTGATAAATCGGGAATATATAAAATTAAATGTAAAGACTGTAACCAAGTATATATAGGGCAAACCAAGAGACCTATTAAAACTCGTTTTAAAGAGCACGTAGCTCATGTCAAATATCATCGCACAGATAGGTCCAGTGTTGCCATGCATATGCTTGAAAATGGTCCATAGAGTAGGCGACATTGAATTAATTAAGAGGGTAGATAATAAAAACGAACTTGATTCTTATGAAAGTTTAGAAATTTTTAAAACAGAAATTTGCTTATGAATTATGATGATAACGGCCCATTAGGATTTTCGGAATTTTTAAGCTTATCTGAGCTTATCTAAGAATCAATTAAGTTTAACGATGCGTGATAAGCAGATAGTATATATAAGCTTCCGTTGTTTTATTTTTAGTATCGGTATCGCTGATGATAACAGCTTAGCTGTTGAAACACGTGTCCGAGTCAAGTTTTTGGTGTTTTTCTGTTGGTTAAATAGACGCTGCAGTTGGTGTTCCTTTCCTTTGATGGAATGAAACTTTGAAATAAAAAGTACTATAGAATTTTTGAATCTAACACAACCTTAATTAGTGATTAATTATTTAAAGAAGCAGAATTGGTATAGGTAGGTTATTAACCTCTTTTCTTATAATTTTGCCCTGACTTTTATGCTTTTTAAGACTATTGATGGATAGAAAGGTCAATGACTACTTTAAATAATACTTCTTCTTCTTCCTTCACTTTTAATTAAGTTAAAGCTTGTTTTTCTTAGTAATTCAATATGATGACGATAACCAGTTTTGTTTCCATCTTTTGGGAGGTCGTTCTACCCTTCTTTTTCCTGGTGTTATCCCTTGCGATTTTAGGTAGGCGATCATACGGCATTCTATCTACTCGATTGTCCCATTTTTTCTTGCCAACTTTGATTAATTTTGTTACATCTTGAATATTCCACTGTCGGTGAAATTCTTCATTTGGTACTATCGCGTAGTGTTTTTTTCATAATGGATCGTAGTACTCTTATTTCCGCGGTTTGTAGTCTTTGTTTCGTCTTACTTGCGTCGGTTCTTGTTTCCGCTGCTTATGTTGGACGGACTCTTACAGTAGCTGTATAAACTTTGATTTTATTTGTTGATCTACAACAGAGGTGTCCAACTTGCAAGGTCTCAAGGGCCAAAACTAAAACCTGTATTGTGGTCGCGGGCCATATCATAGTCTTAATAAAGAAACACAAAATAATGTGATGTACAAAAATAAATAAAACAAAAAGTAGTATTATTAATTTTATTGCTCAACAACTACATATTTTAGATTTACAGAGTTAGATATAGAGTTTTTTTTGTTTTCTTTATTTTAAGAATTAAGACAAACATTGCATTATTAAAATAAAAAGATGTAGCGTAGCACATACTAATGTGAAGACTGTGGCCGATAGGCTTCATCCACCAATGAAGAAATGTCTACTGCCAGTTCAGTTGGAGACAGTCTCATCAGATGACGTAAGGAAGAATCGGTAAGGTTGCTTCTGTTGTGGTTTTGATGAATTTCATGGAGGAAAAGGCACTTTCACATGTATATGTGCTTCCAAACATTGACGTCATTTTCAGTCCAAAATCTCGCAGGTTTGGGAATTTCTCCTTAGACAGCAGTTTGAAAAATTCAGGTCCTTTTTCTTGTCTGGTGATCAGGAACATATCAGCTTGAAGGTCACATAACTCAAGCTGTAATTCAGGTGGTTGATCTTCAATGGTAACTACAAGAGGATTATTATAAAGCAGTACACTGCTTTTGAGACTTTCAATGTCTTGAAATCGTGCATTGAATTCATCAATAACATGTTGGATTTGTTCGCTGCAGCATGAAAAGTTGATATTTATCTTATTATTGAATTCTTCAGCTAATTGTAGGCAACTAGGGAAGTGTGCCAGGTTGTTCTTTTCCAAAGCATGTTTGAACACATTCAACTTATTCCGGAATCCGTTTATTAATCCGATCAAATCTGAAATCGTCTAGTTTCTTCCTTAAAGACTCAAATTTAAACTGTTGAGATGATTGGTCAGATCTGTTAAAAAGGCTAACTGCCTTAAGAATTCTGGATCCTGAATCTTCTCTTCCAGTTCAGTTGTGTCAGGTGGTTGTACATTAGCAAGTCTCCATACTCAGCCTCTGTTTCCATTAAAAACTGCCTAAGTTGCCTGTGTAAAAGGGATCGATTTCCACCTCTGATCATATTTATAATTTTAATGACTTGACTGATTTTCCACATAAAGCTCCCTGATGTATAATACAATGAATTGTCGGACAAGTAACACTATTCTCTCGGAGCAGGCCCACTAATCCACTTTTTGTACCTGTCATTGACGGGGCTCCATCTGTTGCTATGGCTGAACATTTGTTAAAGCCTCCAATTCTGTCAACTGTTTTCTTCAGAGCCTCATAAATATTTTTTCCTTTTGTTGTCCCATGGAGAGGACAAATATCAAATAGCTCCTCTTTACTGGTAAAATCTTCAAAAGTAGTGCGCACAAAAATCAACAGCTGACTAACATCTGATTGATCAGTACTTTCATCCAGACAAAGTGAGAAATATGAACTTTTCTTAACTAGGCTAAGCATAGAATTTTCTACTTGCTCACCTATAGTAACAACCCTTCTTTGTATTGTTTGATGTGAAAGTGGCACTGATTCAAAATTATCCGCCATTTTGTAATTTTCAAAAGCTTTGGCCATTTCAACGGCAGATTTTTTAATTAAATTGCCATCAGTGAAAGGTTTTTTTGCTTTTGCCAGCTCAAGCGACACGGCATAAGATGCATGCAATGAATGCTTTTGAGAGTGTAATATTTTACCAAACATACCAGTTTGTTGTTTAAGCTTTTTCTTTAAATCTGTAACTAGCGCACCCCGACTTTCATCTGTGTACGTAGCATATTTCTTTTCGTGCAGTGTTGTGTAATGTCTTCTCAATTATATTCTTTGGGCACAGAGACAACATTCATGCACACTAAACACTGTAACTTTCCATTATTGTTAGAAATCAAGTAGTCACTCTCCCAGCTTTCTTTGTTCTCACTGTCAATTTTACGTTTTACCGATTTTTCACTCATTATGCATAGAAGTTTAAGAAATCAACAAAAGAATGAATTAATTAACAAAGCGACCTAACAGACGACGCGTTGGTAGCACAATGGCGCGATGACGACGCAACCGACATTTGGCGGCGGGGCAGTGTACTACTGCAAGGTGAGGGAGGTGTGGCCTGCGTGAACTGTAATGCGCAGTGGTCGGTTAGTGCCGTCAGTGGCAGTTTGGTTCTCGTAGTGGTGGAAGATTGTTTACACGTCTGCGGAACGCGGAACTGCACTTTGCGATATAAACACAATTATATTGCATAAAATATAAATTTTGTCACAATTTTTTTTCATAGATACAATATTTTTGAAAATATGATTTTTGTAAAACTTTACGCGGGCCACAACTAATAGCATCGCGGGCCGGATGCGGCCCGCGTGCCGCCTGTTGGACATACCTGATCTACAACAACCTGAAACCACTTTATTGGTAATATCTTTTGTATTAGAAATGTCGACTCCTTTATACCTGAATTCCATAACCTGTTTCTATTTCTAATTTCTAATTCTCTCGATATTCTTAAGCACTTAGTTTTCTATGTTCAGGTTTTTGCTGTTGTAAATCATCCTCATTAGCCTATAATAAGACAAAATCATCTGGGTAACATATACTTTTTGATAGATGCTTTCCCAATTTGTATCCATGACATTTTGCGGTGCTCTCCATGATCTTGCTCGTTATAAAATTGAATAAAAATGGACTAAGTGAATCCTCATGGTGTATTCCACCATTTGCGGGTATTTTCTCTGTTATCAATGTATTGATTTTTGTACGAGTTTTAGCGTTGTTGTATACAGGGTAATTCATTAGCCCGTCGGTTAGAAAGTTATCGACTTCCCCAACAATAATTTGGTATATGGCCTAATCGACTACTCTAAGTCTAACTAAAACATTTTTAAAATGGCGGCACTTCCTGATATATGATAAATAAATGATTTTTTCTGATTCGATTTGTAGAGGTTCAGCCAATTATTTTCAACAGTTTAAAAGGAGTGGATATTTTATTGATACCCTTTCTTGTCTTTAAACTTTTTAGAGCTGTTATTATTTCATCTTTTTATCTGGATGTCATTTGATTCTGTTGGTGTTTGATTTACTGCGTAATTGGTTGTATGATCGTTTATCACGTTACTGAAATGCAAATCATTTTCCTAACCTTTGCGCTCCTGTTAGGTCGTGCTCCATCTCCTAAGTAAATTTTTTCCAAAATTCTTCTTTAATTTTTCGTTAGTTTATCATTGACCTTATTCGTAACTTATTTGTATATATTATAATCTTCAACTAATCTTGTTAATTTAAATTTGAAGTAGTAGTCGTTTCCTTACTGCTTAGCGCTTTTATTTCTTGTCTAAACAATTTTTTGCTATATAGTTTTTGAGTGCTTTCATTCTTTAAATTTTCTACGTTCAATTTATCGGCCCGTATGATTTTGTTGTTAATTTTTGTTACAGAACTATTAATCTTAGCTTACATAAAGGTGAGCTGCGGTCACTGCCAATGTGTGCAGAATTCACTGTTCTCACATCGAATATATGTTTTGGATGAATAGATCGGTTTGCTACTGTGCAATCTAATGTTGACTTGTATTTTCGCCTACTTTAAACATCTCTTCTTTTTCCAGTGCTAGTGTTTATCTCCCCTGGTCAGTTTTTTTAGTCTACAATAAATCTAACCTGGTTCCTATTTTGTGTTTGAACACTAAACTTGCAGGTAAAACACCTTTACTGGAATGTACCGAACTTCGGCAATGTAATAAATACCTCCAACGCATGTTTGAAAGATTTTACCGCATGATCAGCGATACCGTTTGTCTCAGGGTGATATGGCCGATATGTTTGAAATCTAACTATATTTTTTTAAAGGAAATCAAAGAACTCTCCTGAAATTAATTGTGAATCATTATCTGTAGCTACCACCTTGGGAAGACCCTCTCTCGCAAAAGATTCTCAGGCTAGCGTGTAAAGGTATCAATGATGATATGTATCATTAGACCCCTAACCGAACCCAAAAAATCCGAATGTATTCTCTAATACATACAGGGTCTACAACGGAACCCGTTCATTAGAATTTTTCAGGTTAAGAATAACCGATAGCCTTCTTTTGTTCTAAAATATTTCCGATGTTGAACAACTTCCGGGATATCGGGAAATTGCCATCCACTTTCTTAAAAACACCCTGTATATTATTGCATTTTTGAATTCTACGATACATTGTATTAGGTTACCGTATACCTATCGTCAACTGTTTATAAAATAGACTGTGTTTGAAGTGTTTCGGCTTTGCCACTAAATTTTAGACGCCCTGTATAACCTGTGATAGGATGCAACTGTATTTAGTGAACGCTTATGGTTTTACTTGCGATTTTAAAATATGGAGGTTTTGTGTTTGAAGAAGAGCAAAAGATAGGCTATTAAAAACACCCCTTCCCAAAACACAAAATTTGTTAAAAAATCACAATAACTCGAAAATAGTTGACGATAGGTATAGGATTGATTGTAGCATCCAAAAATGCAATAATATACAGGGTGTTTCATTTAAATGAAGAAAGATGATCGCAATTTCCGCTTCTTCGGGAAGTTGTACAACATCGGAAATATTTTAGAAGAAAAGAAGGATATGGGTTATTCTTAACCTGAAAGTTTCAAATTCATAAATAGTAGGGAACCCTGTAAACTTCTAATGAACGGGTTCCGTGGTAGACCCTGTATAAGTGCCCTTCTTAGAAGGAATAACTTTGGACTTAATAGATTCTGATCTACTACCATTACATACACTGCAACCTGCTACAATCCTTTCTATTTCAGCATCTAATGACGGCCACCAAAAATAAACTCTCGCGTTAGATTTCATTTTAGTTATATCTCCATGGGTACCGTGTAATTCTTCTAATAATTGTTGTAACCTGGTAAGTACAACAACCCTAAATCCCCACATTAGTATTTCATTCTTAATATACAGCTCATCTTTTCTCAATTGGAAAGGTTTTATTATATTATATACTTAATTTGGGAATCTCTACCGTACATTCCTAGTACTGTATCTCGTCTTGTTTCAGATCTAATAATTCTAACTTACGAAAATATTTCATAAAAAAACTCAAGGGAATGCAAGATAATTCTTCTTTCTTCTTCACACTTGAAAATGGCTGGTTTTTGGACCTGTACGTTCTTCATTTTTTTATTACAATTAATCGGAACTGCTCTCGCTTCACGAACCGCTGCTTCCTTTAACAACGCAATGTCCACTAATTCTCGTATTTTTAGTTGGCTTCTCTTCGCATAAACGATCTTAAATAACACCAGCTTTAAGCCCTTCGACAAACTTGTCTTTTATTCGATCTTCTAATGAAGCTCCAAAATCACATTCGGCTGGCACCTTTCCCACTTTTACATACCACTCGTTGATTGCCTTCGACTCTTGTCACAGCAAATCAAATTTCGTCCGTCGCCGAATCACAGAAACTTTAGGTTGAATTTACAAAACTGATGCTTGTAGGTTTTCTGATTTGGTTTCTCTGGGTAGCACTAATTTTTCATAATTTTATAAACCTCCTCCGACACCGAAGTAATCAAGATTTAAGTCTTCCTATCCTCTTCAATTTGATCTGCTTTAGAGAATTTGTCCAGTCTGTCGGAGACAATTTGAAACGGTCTAATCTTTACTAAATTTCCGACATTAAATACCGTAACATTCATGGTTTCTCCCATTGATGGTAAACGGCGCTCCTCTGTATTTGTCATTTTTGTTATGACACCTCGTGCCCAAAAAAAATATACGAATAAAAAACCTTACGGAATATGAAATATCACTAAAATATCCGTTTTTCTCCTTGTCGCCAGTAATTGAGGTAGCGTAATAAAAATAAAACGTAGAATATTAAATAAAACAAGACTTAAATTCTACGATTACGTACCTACTCTAACTTGGGCTTTACGAGGATATATTGAAAAATTCTTAGCCTAATATAGAACCAAACAAAATTTCAATGTCAAAATATTTTATTACTCAACATATTCTCCTCTTAATTGGATACATTTATTACAGCGAACCTGCAACGTCTCTAGACCTTTAAAAAAAATTTTCTTCTTGCTCTGCAAACCAGACCTCCACAACTTCTATTACCTCCTTGTTGGAAGAAAATTTACGACCTTTTAAACTTTTTTTCAGTTGAGGAAAGAGGTGATAGTCGGACGGAGCCAAATCGGGTGAATAAGGGAGGTGTTCTAGTAATTCAAACCCTAAATCACGAATTTTTTGCATTGCAACATGAGATTTGTGTGCAGGGGCGTTGTCCTGCAAAAACAAAACACCTTTGGATAACTTTCCGCGTCTTTTCTCTTTAATATTTTCCCGTAGAGTGGTCAGTAATGTCGAATAGTAATCTCCAGTTATTGTTCTACCCTTATCCAAAAATCAATCATGATTACTCCATGGCAATCCCAAAAAACTGAAGCAAGAACTTTTCCAGCAGATTTTTTGACACGAAACTTCTTAGGTCTTGGAGAACCAGAGTGTCGCCATTCCATCGATTGTTGCTTTGTTCTGGATCGTAGAAATGTACCCAAGTCTCATCCATAGTAACAATTCGGTTTAAGAAGTCTACATCGTTTTCAAATCGAGCACAGATCGAACGCGATGCTTCTACCCTTGCACGTTTCTTCGTAAATCTGCTTCCTTTTAACCCTTTTAAATACAGGTCCTTGATCATGGCTCGATACTCCAATTTTTCGATTTTCACAATTTTGGTGGACATCTTTTTTCATTTAATTTATTGCGTGACTCTGGTTTACTTTTTTGACGTCAAACTTTACACTGACACTTCTAATAAGTTATTGTTCGTTGCTATGGTAACGCAATATTTTGTTTATGCAAGGAACTGGTCTAGGCTAACTGGATATCAATACATCCTCGTATACCGAAAGTGGAAGCTGGAATACTAGAAAGAGACCACTGAAGGACGACACTAAAAAATCACGTGACAAGTGGAAATTTGTGAGTGAAAGGGGAAGATATACAAGATATGTGTCATGAATTTTATAGGTTAACAGTGACAGTTGACATTATTTTAAGTTAACAGTAACAGGTCGGTGCATAAATTTAACCTTTTCATATGCTGAATAAGGCATTTCAATGCGCTCTCAGATAGCTGTCAAAGACCTTCAAAAATGGCTACTGTAGGGCAAACTTACGTATAATTAGATGGATTTTATCATTGAGTTATAGGATTTTAATATAGTTTATACGTTTAATTGATTTATAATGTACCGTAATGTCAGCATTTGGTTGTGTAGTGAACTGTGGCAGTAGAGGAAATCGTGACAGTGTTAAGTTTTTTAGAATCCCTGTTATTTGTAATTTTAAGCATAAATTGAGTTAAAATACTCTTTCACAGATTCTATAACTAACTTATAATTAAAACAGCCACTCAAAGTACAAAAAATCAACAGAAATTACACACATTACAATAAAAACTAAGGTTTGTTTGCCCTACAGACGCCATTTTGGCACAAGCGTTGAAATGCCTTATTGAAGTCCGTCCGTGCACCTCTCTTTCTATCATGGCGACTTCAAAAAAAAGGTGCACGTTACTTGTCTATAGGTGCTTATATTTAGTCTGAGATTTTGGACATGGCAAAACCACTCCCATATACAGGATCTTACACATCATTTAATATACAGGATACTACACAATCGTTATGCCAGCAAATAATCACCATAGTATCTTGTTTTTTTTTCTTTCCGTTTCATCTCTGTCAGTGCACATATGTCAACAGATATTTAGGATAATTCTTGAATTACTTACTGTTTCCTACCGTTCTAGGACATGATATTCCAGGTTGTCAATCTCATTGTTTTGTTTGCCATAAATCAAATTAGGTATAGCACAATTTCTACAAATAATTTTATAAATCAATTAATTTTCCAATGTCAACATTACGCAAAGTCTTTTAAATATATTACAATCCGTTGCAAAAATATCTATATCTGTTTCTCTACTTATTAAGTTGTATATATGGCACATTCTATAGATAGGAGAGTTCATTGCATAATTGGTTGTTCTCAATGGTAAATGAAAAGTGTTACTATTTCTCAATCCAATTTTTGGTATGTTAATATTGATTATTTTTAGTACTTAGGGTTATCAAAAGGTTGTTAAAGATTTTATGAAGATACACTACATCGCTATGAACACGTCTTTCTGAAAAGTGGAAATATTATAACATTTACAAAATGATTATAATCAAATAAATCTCTTGCAGGATAAACACCAGTTGCTTTGAAACAGACATATTTTCCAAATTAGTTTTGAACAGTGAACAGTTTGTTATTGTATTTCTGCCTTGGACTCCACACCAACATTGCATATTCAAGAATAGGTCTTATTAACGCATAGTACAATTTTAGTAAAGTATTTACATTATGAAATGACCTTCAGTAGCGTTTAACACACCCTAGAATTTTATTTGATTTGCTTACAAAGTTATAGATATGAGAATTAAAACTAAACCTTGTGTCAAATGTAACTCCCAAGTCGATTATTTCATGTCTACGCGTGAGTTTACTTGTGTTCATGTAATAGTTGTTCATGTAGTAAGTGTTTTTGTCAAATATTTAATATATTAAAGAAACCATAATAAAATTGTGTATCATCATCAAAAATCGTACTTTCATGTCGCATTAACGTACACTATTTATTAGTGATTTATGATTCAACTGTTCTATTACTTTTGAGAAGTCCTGTATATAAATGGTAACATTAACAACACAACTTTTAAATTCATATTATTTTGTGTGTTTTTATTAATGATTATGCGTCTAAAATTTACTTCTAATAGACCAAAATTAGTTTTGAGCATTATCAGAATGCTTACGCGTGTCTAATCACTTGTTATCATTCAATCATTACAAAATTTAGTTATCTATTATTATATTATTACTACATGTTAGGTGTAAAACTATAGTTTCAAGCTGCGTCATCTTTACTGTATGTAAGTTAGATCCAATTAAGCATGTTCGTTGAACATGGTTCTTAATTACTTTGACTTCGCCGCATTAATAAAATGTGTTTCCTGAAAACTGCCACGAATCTCAAATACAAAAGTGGTAATGCCCAACGTTGAAAATAGAACCATCCTTTCTAACTAAATACCAACAATCAAAATCAATACACATTTTATTGTTCATCCTTTACATTTACATAAACCCATTATTTTTGCTAAGACATACCTCTTGAAACACTATGCAACAAAAACAACGAACCATCTTAAAGGAATAAATGTTGGATAACGTCTTATCACTGACTTTTGCATAAAACAGGCGGCGAATTTTGCAAAACTGGTAGTATTTAAATTTCAAAGAAAACATACGGAGCAGCATCGTTTACATATAAATTCTTTGCAGCTACTTTAGGACGAGTTCTGTTTTTTTAAACGTCGCAGTTAGAATAAACAGCGTCGACAGATTGAAAACGCCCGATATGAGGTGTTTGAAACTTTTTTTTATTGCCACTATAAAGAGTAGTTTATTTCTATAATAAACGCATATGTTGTGTTATAGCTCAAAAACAGTGTCTCTTTACAAATTTTACTAAATTTGTGGCGGAGGGCGTGGTAGTATTTTCTTTTTATTTATAGGCTTTAAAAATAGATTCTTTTACTACGTGCAATTTTAAAGAATAAGCAGTCACGACATATTTATATAATTTTTAAATTACTGGAAAATGTTGAAAACGATTTTTACTCGCGTGTTCTTACGGTAAAAAAAGTGCGTTCGAAGTAGTAATTAGTGTAATCTGATAAATCGTCAGGACTTGACATTCACGCAACTTAAATTTTTATTTACAACCGCCACCATGTGGATGATTTTTTTTTTTCTATTTAATTTTTTACGACGCGATCGATATCGTTTAGATCAAGTTGTATCTTTATTTTATGTACACATATTCGGAAACTTCGGCTATAAGTAAACTCTCCCGAGTCCGACTGAGGGTTAAACGATGCGCTTCAACAATTTCTTGCATTGTTTACATGGGATTTATACAATTTACACGAAAAGCTTTGAGGAACTATGCTGAAACAACAGTGGCCAAATTATCATTTATTTAATTTGCAAGTTGTGAGCACAGAAATAGTTAGTTCTTGACAATAAAAAACTAATAATAAAGATTATTTGGCAAAGCCAAGTATTACAAATATTTCACTACATTTTATTTAGAAAACTTGGTTGTTATAAATTGTTTTTTTTATTTAAATAGTCACAACAAATGAGTAGCCAGCTACTAAACTTAGGAAACTTATAAAAAGGTGCTCCCATTACAACCCCTTAGGAACGCGAGGTAACACGTCTACAATCAAACCTTTTCTTTTTTAAAAAATGATAGTAACTTTCTTATTTCTGTTTTCACCATGTTGCATCATATGGGCTCAATTTTAAATATGAATCTAGTGCTGCAGGATGCCGCAAAGCGAAATGCTGTACAATACTATGTATAATAAATATTTATTTGGTTTGAAATTAGTAGGTAATATATATCACTACATTTCATTGGATATCTTAACTGTTAAATAATGATGGATCCATTAATGTATAGGTAATTTTTAATAAATAAATTATAAATTCACTTAAACCAATACAAATAAAAAATATATTTAGTATTGGTTTGACTCAAGTTTTAATTTATTTATCTTAATTATTGTTCAAAGATAATTTTTTTAATTTTAAAGTCGAAATATATACAGGGTTGCTCATTAGTGCGAGGAAGGTGGATATATCGGAAAATATTGGGGTTAGAAAAAAACTTTTGCAATGAAAGTTGTGCAAATCAATGAGCTGCACATTTTAAAATTATTTTCGTTTATACAGGGTGTTTCATAAAAGTGCGACATACCAAAGGTATGATTTTTTAAATGGAACCACCCATTTTTATTACAAATTTAGATTCCTTGAGAAATTCTAATGTAACTTTATGCATTATACATAGTGTTTAAAATGGAGGGTTTTCGCATTATTTCACTTTTTCCGGAAAAATTGACTTTTCGAAAAAAATAAATAACTCAGTTATCCTGGAATTTATCCATCCGCGATTTCGTAGCTTTAGTATGCATTACATGTGCTAACTAAAGCTGGTTATTCACCTTTCTAACCTTGCTCGATTTCGAGTATTTAATTATTTAAATTGAACTCCCTAAATTCATGGATTTTTTCAAATGGCACCACCTACTTTTTTATGTGCCGTTGAACGTAGAATCTTATAAGCTTTCTAATAATAAGATTTTAGGTATCTAACTCTTACTCAAAAATTGATTTGCACAACTCTCATTGCAAAAGTTTTTTTCTAACCCCAATATTTTCCGATATATCCACCTTCCTCGCACTAATGGGCAACCAGTATCTATTCGCACTTGACAAATATACAGTGTGTTACAAGTCTTTACATCATGTAAAGAATGGGGTAGCATTGGAATCTTAGAAGCGGATGTAGATTACAATGTTGACATTATTGGAAAAAAGTTACGCGATTTAAATACCTTTCGCGTGGTATTTACAATATCTATAACATATTCAGTATTTTTTGAAAAAATTTTTTTTTATTAGTTTTTATTTAATTCAAAATTACTTACACTAATATTAAAAAAAATTAACCAATAAGATATAATGTATAGAGGTTGAATATGGTTTGATTTTTGAAAAAATTCCATCAGCTTTCCTCCTTTTTTAACTACATACTTGTTGTTTGGATCACATTTTTTAAGATACTTAACCGAAATCTGAACTTTAAACTCAGTCTATTACATATTGACAAATAGGGCCGATTTTCAATATTTTGTGTCGATTAGAGACATCGAAATTATTATTAAAGTATTAGTTTAATGCAAAACTAGTATATTATTGTGCAATGAGTTTTATAAACATTTTAAACACGAGATTTGTTTAAAGATGAACGAAGCGAGTGCCTAAAAATGACGAATAGCATTTTTCTACGACCAAGACAAAATTAATTTACTTCAGCTTAACAATAACGTGATAGGTACTAATATAAAATTATGAGGTAACTATAGATACAGTGACATCAGAAACATTTTGACAATTAAAACTAACCCTAAATAACTAACAAGTCACATGATTAATTTGAAGCTTAGTTCAACCCGTGACTAAAATCTGTTATTGCGAACTTCTTATCGTGACTAAAACGCACACAACTACATCTTGTCAGTTTATGTATTTAAAAGGCTACTTAGCATCGTCCTAACATATAGGTACGATAATTTAAAGGTGCGAGAAGACAAAATTATTAATAATAAACTAGAAAAGTACAAATTATTAAGGGGGTCCCACGACGTTTTGACAGTGCAATATTTCAAAAGCTGTTTACATGACTAGTATGAACTTTGGCAACTGTAAACTGCCAAAATTGATGCTTTCTCTTTTTTTTCAATTGTATAACCTTGTATTATAACACATTTTTTGATAGCCCTTTGAAAAGCAAATTCAACCATAACACACTTGTCGTGATTCTAGTGTGCAATCATGATACTATGGACCATTAAACGGATAAGGGCACTTTCAAAAAGTAGTACTTTAAATAAATAATTTTATTAAAATACCTAACAGGTATTTTTTATTTACTTTATGCTTTCCAGTTACCTATGTTAGGTATTTTAATGAAATTATTTATTTTTGGTACTACTTTTGAAAGTGCCCTTTATCCGTTTAATGGTCCATAGTATCATGATTGCACACTAGAATCACGACAAGTGTGGTTGGTTGAATTTTCTTTTCAAAGGGCTGTCAAAAAATGTGTTATTAAAACAGGATGTTCTTTTAAAAAAAGTGTAGGTCACGTGACCGGAAATGATAGGAAAACCAGAAGTCTTTTTTATAGTAAATGTAAGCATCAATTTTGCAGTTTACAGCTGCCAAACTTCATACTTGTCGTGTGAACAGTTTTCGAATTATTGGACTGTCGTCGTGGGATACCTTATAATAACAAAATTCAGCAAAATGAGATTGCACACTCAACAACATACAAGTTCATAATGTTTTTACCATGAGTGAGCATGTATGCATATCCAAGGAAGGTCTTTGAGAATAAGCCCCAATTAGGGGCTTATTAAGAGTAAATAAGACATCGACAACAGATAAATGACTAGATGACACCAAACCTCGAACCAAACACTTCTACTACATAAGTTCGTAAATACTCAAACAAAACCTTTTTAAAGCCGAATGTCATGACAAGTCTTTCCTACCGTTCACCATACCAAAATGCGGTAGTACTACGCCTATATATATATATCACATTTCCGTAACATTTTTCTATTGCTTTTCTTAAGCTAACTATTATCTTTCACGATTTTCCACATTCAAAACTAAATCTTAGCGTGTTGAAGAATTTGTAGGTAAGAAGATAGATAGGTTTATTAATCACTTTTCCTCCATTCTTCTACTCTAGAATTCGTTTAGTTCTGGAATGTAACTATCACTTTTTGAGTAAAACACGTATGTGGTCTCCATTTTTTCCCCGGACATTTATAGTAAAATTAAAAAATATATGGTATGTCAAATTGACATGAAAAGAGACACCCTCTATAATTAAAAATTGTAGCTACTGGGGAACCTAAAAAGTGTAAAAAAACTAAAAAAAAAATTTTATAAATAAAAATTTAAATAAATTTTAAAAAAAATAAAAAAAAAAAAAAAAAAAAAAAAAAAAAAAAATATTTACTTATCCTCTAAAAAAAAAAAAAAAACTTCATTTTAAAATAAACAGAATTTTTAAAAAAAAAAAAAATAAATTTATTTTATTTTTGAGTAGAAAATTAGTGAAAACTGTCAAATTATGGTCAATATACTTTCACTCATTTAAAATTCATTATTAAAACCCCAACCATATATTTTGATTGCATTTTATTACAGTTTGTTGGTATTAAAACATTAAATTAAATGGCAGTGCCGAAAACCTGCCCGCAGCTCTTCTAGTCGAAGAGGGATCGTGGGTGTATTTGGTAGTAATTCGATCGAAGGCTTTCACACTGCAAAATAAGTAATAAGAAGGGCGCCACCTAGAAAAACGGGTAGTAAATACTCTAGAGCAACTAGGAACTTTAGACACAGAAACAAACCGTTAAACTGTAGAGATATAATTTTTGTAAAACGACTAGACCAGTTATAGACACAAAACACAGGTATAAAATACACAACAATTGCGTGTAGGAAGCTACACGATACGAGTTATTTTAGAAATAATTAAATAGAAACGTTAAACTAAGTTACAACTGTTCTGTACGATACGCCACTGGGTGGGCGTGGTTGCCGAATAATTTAGTAATCAACGGACAAAAACAGATAATTGAATCTTAAAGAGCTCACACAAATAAGAGTGGCTTTACTGACGTTAATTATAAAAACTCACGTTGCGTACCGGTACTCGACGATAAATACCAGGAAACTAAAGGGCGCAATCACATGATACTAATTTTCAAAAGATCTTTTAAATCACATCGATCAAATATAAACCGCAAGAATTATGTAAGTAAATTCACGTCAGAATACAGATACAACCGCGTTTTAAATAAAATAATAACTTAAAGCATAATTTCAACTTATCTGACTGACGATGATTACGATGAATAAGTTGTTGTATTCCAAAAACGGATGAGTAGTAATACAGACAGGTAGAGGAGAGAAGCAGAAACAAAGATGTCCTCGGCTGGATAGATAGATAAGTCCAGGTGTTAACCTCCAGGTCACCGGTTTATCTTCGATGAACACCTTGAATGGACAAGTAGTAGCCGGTTCCAAAAAGCAGGTGGATAGCAACGGCCTCCCGAGGTAGTGTTGATATTATTTGCCAATTAAGCAACCATAATTAGATAAATTGTCTGGTATTTATTCATTCCAATTAAACATTAACCGGTGGAAGTTCTAATACGTGAAAACGTGGCGATAGAATCCAAAGTTCACAATGGTTATAAATCAAGAAATGTTACTTACGACGTAGAAGATGTCGGTTAATAAATCCTTCCGATAATATTAAGAACTTGGCATGGGGTTTATTTCCGTTACCAATTAATTAATAATGGTACTTCATCAGATTTTCTCCAAATTTTGGAACTAGAGATTTACAACTTTCAACGTCAAAGGCACAATTAAAAAAGAGGAAGAAGAAACGTTTAATTTGGGTAGGTGATTAAATACAAATCGGACTAACCAACTTAGAGAAACTCGAAATCCCTAACTTCAGTAATTTTTCGCAGAGATTCGCGAATGTAAATTAAATTGCTTAACTACAGACGATTTTATGTTCATAATCTGCCAAAAATTATTACGTTATACCAATAATCAAACGAAGTTAAAGAAAACCCAACTCAAGAAAACTGTCACAATTTTCAATAAACATTTCACTTTAATTGGTTAAATTTTGTTGAATTACTTTTAATTCACATACTTAAGGACTGAGAGGCGAAAAACATTAACATTGAAACACTTTGCATAACTTTTATACTTTTTTTTTATTTTTTTTAGAAATTTTGGGAGGGGGGGTTTTGGTTGGGTTGTTAGATTTTTTTTTTTATTTTTTTTTTGGGGGGGGGGTTGGGTGTTTGAGGGAAAGGGGGGGGAAGTACATAGATTAATCATTAAAAATATGTTGGGAGACAAAAAAGGTTGTTTTTTTCGAATGGAAAAGGGGGAAAATTTGCAGGGAAGTGGGAGCAAAAAATAAAAAAGGGGTAAAGGGAAAACTTAACAAAAACACGGAAACCAGGAAGTGGACGACTAGAAGGTTTTCATTCACCAAAAAAGTGCAAAAGGCAATATCTGCGATGGTTAAGAATCCGCTGATATCGAACCGGAAATTTGCTGCAAAAAGTCGACTTGTCGGAGAAGACAATTCGAAAAATTAAAAAAAAGAGTGGATTTAAGTCCTACAAAGTTCAAACAACTCCAGATCGTAATGCGGAGAAAAACATTGAAGCCAAGAAACGAGCCAGAAAGTTGAGAGCAGATTTTTTCCAAAAACGTCAATGTTGCGTGATGGACGATGAGAACGTCCTTGCCGATTTTTCTCAACTACCTGGTCAGGAGTTTTATATTTCCTGTGGACGAGGAAATGTTCCTAAGAAGTTTAGAACTAAAATAAAGTCCAAGTTTCCAAAAATATCTCGTTTGGCAGGCGATTTGTAGCTGCGGTGAAAGAAGCCAATCTTTCATAACAAATGGAACAATTAACTCCGATATTTACACGAAGGAGTCTCTCCAAAAAAGATTGCGGCCTTTTCTGAGTAAACATAAGGTATCCACAGTGAGCAGACAAAAAAAATGGTACGAAGAGAATCATGTCGATTTTGTACCCAGGGGGAGGCTAACCCACCAAATTGCCCTGAGCTTCGCCCAATCGAGCAGTACTGGGCTTTGGTGAAAAGAAGCTGAAGCAGACAAAAAGGCTACAAAATCGATTGAAAGTTTTAGAAAAATGTTGACCGTAGCGACAAAGAAAGTGTCGAGCACCACCATAAAAGCCATGATGGAGACCATTCCCGACCAGCTCAAAATTTTTTATGACGATAAGTCTGATTGATTTTTTGTTTTTTCTTAATTTTTATATAATAAATAACCTATCCAAAACTAAATTTTTTTTGAAAATTTATTTAGCGGTTTAAAAAGTTATGCAAGTTTTTCAATGTTAATGTTTTTTCGCCCTCAATCCTTATTAACTAAAGAATTTATGAAGATGCCGGCCGTCCGCCCGTATGTAAACAAGATTCCAAGAAAACCAGCCGTCTGATTTTTATGAAACTTTGTACAAAGACCTTATTTATAATTCCAAAGATGTGATTTGGGCATAATCTGTGTAGCCAAAAGGGCCGTTAACCTACACAGATTTTTTCGAATTTATAAAATATTTAGAAAAATATTCATTTTGCACATTTTTGTTTCGAATAAAAGTTGTTTATAATTTAATTATACACAACTTTTGTTTAAATTATTTTTGATCCGATACGTAATTACTAAACGCTTGTTACATATGTGTTTATATCTGAAATACACCGTGTGTCCCGGAAAAATCTGAAGCATTCTGTTTAACATGGGGCATTTGTAAACTCCGAAAGTGTTTTTAGGAGATTTTCACTATCAGAACACTTAATAATGTGTACTAGAAAACGTTTAATTAATAATTTCTAAAATTTAACCAACCATATTAAAAATATTAAAAAATATTCAATGATATTTCAAAACGGGCAGAGGGGTTGAAATCCCAGTCTTTTTCTTTTTTTTTTAGGTGTAGTATTTTCAATAACAGCGTTTAATTTCAATTGGTGAAGAGACATAATTAAAAGTTTAACTTTTGTACTTGAACTGGCAATGGATTTATTAGAATAATTTTCAATTAGAGTGTTTTTGGATATAAACTTCTTGCCAGGAGAGAAGCTGCGTCATAAGTATGTGCATGTGAATCAGTATTAAAAAATTTTGAGTCAATTTGAGCATTTACTATTTAGTTACTGATTAAAATTAGAAAGTTACTAAAACAGTGTTGGCAAGATATGTGGTTGTCAGTTGTAATACTAACCTTAAAAAGTAACAAGTGACAGCAATTAATAACAAAAAATATCACATGAAGCAAGAATGACATTTGACAGAATGTTAACTTAAATGAAATTGAAGTCAATTCAGTAACTTTATTCATAACGCATGTAGTACATCTTTCCTCTTTCCTCTTTATTTTACACATATCTATGTCTTATTCATATAATAATCGGTACGTTATTTAGTACATCAGAAAATAATGACGCAAGTATCTTCTTTGGTGGAACCACGTTTAGTAAGATCAAACTCAAAAATTACGTGAGTTCCTTCCGCGCATGCGTAGTGACGTATGCGTAGAAGATTTACGATATCCAAAACTCTCGATTATTAAACAATTAAACTAAATGTTTCATAATGTGAGTATTCTAATCAATTGCCAGTTCAAAAATAAAAAATTTACCGATAGAAATTAAACACTGTTCTTTTAAAATAATAATACAACTAAAAAAAGAAATCAGACTAGGATTGGAACCTCGTACCATTTGAAATATTGTTAAATATATTTCAAATGTTTTTAATGTGTTCGGTTAAATTTTAGAAATTATTACGCAAAACGATTTCTAATAGGTATTGTTAAGTGTCCTGATAGTGGAAATATTCCAAAAACACTTTGGAGACATATAAATCGGACTTTTCAAATTCGCCATCTTAAACAGAATGCTTCAGATTATCCGGGACACATGTGAAATCATTTTTAGTATACAAGTAAGCAATATTACTTAATATTTTAGACAAGGATTAAATCTGATGGTAAAACATTTTTTTTAAATCAGGCTGTCAAGTTATATTAAAACTGCTAAAACCTCTTACTACCACCATCAATCGGTTTGTAATTTTGTCAATTTTCTTAAACTCCTTTAGGTCTCCGAATTCAAACGTTCATGCTATTGTGGCGGTTTTCTAAATTTTGGTATAAATTTTAACAATGTTTGGGTATCTTGTCTCATTTGACTCCTTAACTCCAATTTTTCAATTGTGGGGAATTATTTTCTCATGAGAAAGACGAAAATTCTCTTGAAAATATAAAGTTGGTATTCTTGAAAATTTCCGATCTGCTATTCCTTCAACGTCGTCATTCCGTCTATACTTTATGAAGGGTGAAAAATGCAAATAACACTGTAGATTTTTATTGCATCTGTTAATTCGTACGTGGCAACCTCTCCATGGGGTATACTTAAAACTAGTGTCGCTGCTGACCGAAATTCGACCAATTAAAACTTATATAACGTTGCTATGCTAGCTACTACAATATGAAAACGCAGGCAGAAAATTCCTATGAAAATTATTTAGATTAGAAAGTGTTGGTGTTTTAATTTATAATAACATGGAACTGCGTTTGCACGCATTGAAAGTAAACTCGAACTAGGTTCCATGAGATAATGTCAAATATGATTAAATTGCTTTCATGCATTCATAGTTGCAAAGTTTGTATGGAAACATTGCATGTGTATATAGTTAGTTTATTTTATCTACCTTTTAACGGGAACGTACACATATGATTTTTATGTTGTGCATATCTGTGGTATACTACCTTTCCAAAGAGATAAGATTCCTACTTTTTGATTTATAATAAATATACTAAAAAAATAAGTCTGTATCAAATACTACCAAAATGCACTACCTCCACGATTATCATGTAATAAATACATTACATACATAAATTAGTGATGTTACGAAAGAGTTTTGAACTTAAACTCGTACTCTCTCTTAAGCCTGGTCCAGACGCAACGTTTTACACAACTTTTACCTGCACAGTTCAAAACTCGGGGAGACGTCACAGTTTACTCAATTTATTGGGTTATATGAAAGTTTTTCATATATTTGGCGTAAAATATCAAAAAAATATTGTGACAGAGAATTGGCAAAAATAACAAAATCTCATCATTCTGAAGCTGGAGAGTAATCTTCCTCCATGGTCGATGTCACCAAAACTGCGCAAAAATAAACGCAAGATATTATGTACCGTGTAGACACTTTATTTTTGCAACGTTTTCATTCCGTTTTAAGACTGCACAAACAAAACGTAGTGCAAAACGTTGGGTCTGGACCAGGCTTTAGGATTGTCGAAGTCAAAGGCAGGTAACTTTCGATACAGCAAATGCAAAAACTACCAATATCTAACAACTTCCATTAATACCTTTTCTCGCATTACAATTTTATTCAATTCTATTCAAATCAATATAGAAACACGGTCTTTCATTTTTCACATTCGTATAGTTCACATAGTAATTGATGCATCTAAGAAACTTTTTTAGCATTTTTTACAATATTCAATATTTTTAGTATCAAAGTGAGGTGGAAATAAAATACAAAACATTCAAGCGTTGCGTTAATAATTTTGTTAATTTTGTTACGCATGTGTTTTGTAAACCTGACACTTATTAATGAACATGATCTTATCTAGATACATATAACATTGTGTGATATTTCTCTCTCTTTTCATTTACTGCTCTCAAAATCAATGACACGTGTAAATTGACAAATAATTGTTTTCAGAAATTAATTGCTGAAGAAAATTAATAAATTATAAGTACAGCTGGTGGTCTATATATTTTCGATGATAGAAAAGGATTTGAAATAAACGATATTTGAAAAAAAGATAAAATTTTGATATATAACTGTTTATGTAAAGTAGATCATCTTCAGTGAAGTTGAGTTTATTGGTTTCAGACCAATGTAAATGTCTATGCGCGACTGTCTACAAACAATATATTAAAGCGACGAAAAGTAACATTTTTGTATTCAGACCCGATCTTTCTAATAACTTCCCCAGGAAGCAACTGGCAATTGCAGTTAAATTTGCAAGCCATTATCTGAATATTTCATAAATTTGGGTCTCTATACGAACACAACATGACAAGCACATGCAGTTTGCTTCCGTTTTGATTAATTCACATTAATGACGTATCTCAATTTTCTTATAGCTCAGAATCCGTACCTGTTTCCGTTTTGGGTGTCATCAATTTTAAGATTAAAATTTTCTTCGAAAATTTCATTATAGATGAAGCTCCGAGATTTCTGAAGAAATGCGACGAACGATTACGGCGAATTTCTATTCAGGAAGCGTCGAGTCTCGACGCCCTTAACTACGTTATGCTTTCGCGTGTTTAATTTTTTATTTTTCTTTTCGTATAATCACATCGGATACGTGAATCAGCATAAAGAAAGTAAACCTTACATCATTGCAGCAATTTAATTATGCAATTCCACCTTAACCTACTTGATTACTACTAGTTTTAAAAAAAAATAAATTTATTGCTCAGGAGTTTTTCGAGTATGTATTCTAATTTAGAATAACATTTTTTATTTTAAACGTTGTAATATTACTTTTTATTTCCCTGTTTCGCCCCGGAATTTGCCGAATATGTTTTTTTAATATTACAATTTTTTTTGCTTCGGTGTCTTTTTATTGCATCTCTTTTTGTATTTTCCATCTGTTTGATTTTATATACGAACCTCAACTTTGTTGGTTTGCGTTTATATTGGTACTTATTTCTATTTTTTCCGTTCGTGCATTTTACAATTTTCTTTATAGTCGAACTTACATAAAAAAAATCGAGTCAATTCTCAATGTAGGGGGTAATGCATATAATTTACATCTTTTTTTATTTATTGTATTTAAAAACAGGTCTCTAAATAATGGACAAATTAAATGTATAATAACAACACTATTTCCGATAACATAGGAGAGTTACCACAGCGGTATTTAATAATTATTAATACACTTGATTTTGCTACGCTACGCTTCGCCTCTCCAATGCAAAATTTGCTCGCCCAAAACCAACACTTTTTAATCCTAATAAAACAATATACTATTTATTTCAGATTCAGCTTCTTGAGATATATCAGCTCCAATCAAAATTGTATACATTTGACTAAAAAATATTAGAAGTATTTGGAATTTGAAAGTCAGATTTATTTTCAATGGTTTTAAAGTTGATTCAGATTTAGAAATACATCATTACGTTGAAATTGGCTAAATTCGCTAATTGAAAATTGTGGGCTGATATCGACGAGTATAAAGTCTGAATATTCATCAGCATTATTTCACGGAGCTCTTGCTCAAAAACGATTTTCGGATTATTTTTGAAATTGAAAACTTGGTATTCTTTTGTTTGGCTGTCTTCATAACTCTCAGTTTCTTCAAATCGCTTGATGATGACGATTCCTGCATAGGGTTTCAGTTCTTATGTAATCTTATACTTACGTTTCTCCTCCTCAAAGAAGTGGTTTGATGCACATAGTATGTTTAAGAAATTAAATCATATCATTGATTCGTTTGAAATAGTTTATAACTATTACTAGGAAGGTAACCGGGTTTTACTGGCGAATGGAAGATATAATTGACGAGCCGCAGGCTTAAACCCGTTACCTTGCGTGTATTTTATTTGTTTCTCATTTGTAAAAGGTGTTAGGTTTTATTTGTAATAAAACAATAAATTAAATGACAATAACAAAAACCTGGTTTGCAGCTCTGTTTGTCGAAGAGGAATCGTGGGTGTACTCAATAGTAATTAAATCGAAAGCTTTCACACTGTAAAAAAGAACTAATAAAAAGAGCACTGATTAGCGAAACGCGTTGTAAATACTCTAGAGCAACTAGGAACTCATGACAAACCGTTAAGACTCTAGCTAGAGATATATTTTTGTAAAAGACTAGATCTAATTAACACATAACACAGATAAAATAGATAACAATGAGGTGTAGGAAACTACACAATACAAATTATTCCAATAATAATTTAATAGAACTGTTTGTTCTCATAATAATTGAATCCAACTGTCAAAATATATAATAACCGGACCGTATGTTACGTCACTTAGAACAAACGGAATTTAACAAACACTCACACACAAATACGTGTGGCAATTAATGACGTTAACTATAAGAAACAAACTTAGTATATAATTTTCTTTATTTTATATTATATATTATCAAAGTCTTCTATAAAGAGAAGAGGTATTCAGTAGGAGCGGGAACAAACAACAAATTCTTGTTTTTTTCCCAACGTTTCGTCTATTTTAGATTGGGCTACATCAGGGCATTTAAGTAACATGTGTTTCTTTAGTTATACCAACTTGCAAACATCATAATCATGCACCATCAATGATCATAATAATGAAAATATTTAATAAATAATGAAGGCCAACCTAAAATAGGCGAAACGTTGGAAAAAAAGGATTTGTTGTTTTTGTTCCCGCTCATACTGAAGGCTTCTTCTCTTTATAGAAGACTTTCATAATAAGAAACAAACTGTACGTTGTGAAGCGGTACTCGACGAAAAATCTAGTAGATCAAAACGTGCAATCACATCATACGAGTTTTTCGAAAGATCTTTCAAATCACATCGATCAAATACAATGCGCGTTTCAGGTAAACTAATATGAAGCATGCACAATTTTAACTTATCTGAGTGTTGAAGATTACCATAGAAGTTTAGCAGGTTTGTATTCCAGAACGGAGTAGTAGTAACATTGACAGGTAGACGAAAGTCGCAGGAACAAGATGTCCGAGTATGGATGACTAGATCAGTCTAGGTGATAATATTGAGGCTACCGGTTTATCTTTGATGAACCTCTCGACTAGATTAATAGCAGCCGGTACAAGAAGTAGATTGGTAACAACGCCCTATCTAACATGTGTTGATACAATTCTAAATAACCATATTTAGCTTCACTTGCCTTGTATTTAATATTTATTTTCAAAAACCAGACCGGCAAAAGTGCTGAAACGTGTTTAAAATGGCCGTAGAATCCAAAGTTCACAAGGGTAAGAAAACATCAAGTAATGTTACTTATGACGTAAATGATGTTCGAGCACTAATCCTTTCAGGATTTTCCCCAATTTTAAATTAGAAGTTCGACACAACTTCTTACGTCAACGTTTTAATTAGAAGAGAGAGAAAGAGAAAACTGTTTAGTTTTTGGCTGGGAACTAGTATCTTTCAGGTTACCCAAGAACAAAATTTCCAACTTTGCTTATTTGTTATAGGAAAGCTCGAACGCAACTTAAATTGCCTAACTATACTGAGCTTTAATTATTTCCACAATAATTCAACGACGTTAAAGAAATCCAATCTCAGGTGGACTATTAAAAAAAAACGTCAGTAAAGTTAGATAAATTTTAATTTCGATTACAAAAAAATTCTCAATAATTTGTTGTAAACGTCTTAAGCTGTGGTAGCGTTACCATGAACATGTATGTTTATTTTTCTTTTCATTTTTTTGCGAAAGGGAAAATGAATGTGTAAAAAGAAATTATTCAGGAAACCAGCAGTCAAGTTTATTACTTGCAAAATCAGCTTCAAGGTACTAGCGCGAATACGGCTTCAAAAAGTGGCAGAACAAAAATGATTGGAGTAACTGAAGATGTTTTGTTGGTATTATGTGAATCTGCTAGATTCAGTCCTAATATTTTATGGCAAAAGGTCTATGCTCAAAAGTTACTTGGAAAGAAAATTCCCCAGTTTGCAGGTTGTTTTCCTTTACAAAATTGTAAAATATGACGTTTAGTTGTCATTTGCAGATTTCAAGAGGTAATAGAGTTTCTTAAACGAAAAAATGAGCGTTATACGCCAAAAAGGGCCAACATAGTATGTGTTTTATTGCGACCGTTCTGTACTAAGCAGAAGGAGTGGAATTGTGTACGGAATAAAACGACATAAAAAATCGGTTGGCGGTTTGGCAAATTGTTAAGAGGCTCCAAAGATAACAAATAAAATAATTTAGCATTATATAAAACCATAGATTTTAGTAAACCGACATTATGTATGTGTGGAAAATAAAGATTTTGTTGACGGTATAGAAAATGTAACTTTACAGACCATAAACTGTCATAAATAAATACACAGAAACATCATTTAACAGACAACGATGAACCTAACCACATTTATTTATTTATTTATCACTCTGAACTTCACTCCACTAACTCGGACGGAGTAGAAATCTGGAATCTCCATAACCAAAAGTGTACCAATAAAACGCACCTATACAGGGTGGTCCGAATTGATTGTAGGAAACTTAAAGGGTGGAAAGTACATCAAAATTAAAGGCCGAAGTGTCATATAAACTATGGACTAAAAGTGGCCCTTAGCGGGGAGATGTGAAAAATGCATTGATGCCAATGGATGCACTTTGAACAAGCGTTGTGATAATTCAATTTAAAATAAATTTAATTCTGTCTTTTTTTCATTTCAATCTTTCTAATTTTAAAGTTAAAAAATAAAATTTGGTTTCTAGCGCAATTTTTTTTATCATGTATTAGTTTATAAAAATGACGATATCTCAAAAACTACGCAAAATAAAAAGAAACGTCAAGAGAAGCTTTTCTAAGGAAAAAGTATGGGCTATGATATGAGCTGCATCATAATATCCTAAAGTTACAGCTAGTAACAAAATTAAAAACTGGTTTTGGGGAGCACCTTTAGGGGTCGCTAGCTCCGCTAGGGGGCACTTTTCGACCATAGTTTACATAACACTTCGGCCTTAATTTTTGATGTACTTTCCTACAATCAATTTAGACCACCATGTATTAAATAAATAAGACGTTGGACGATTTCTTTTGACGCTCTTGATGACCAGTAGTGGTTACTTGCGAAAATTGTAACAATATTTGGGATTTTTTGATGTTGTCAATGTGATTAAATTCTCTCCTTAAACATGAATGAAGTAGAATATATATATAATTTGACAACAAGCAGATTTACCATAACCGATGGTGGCTGCAGCTTTAAGCCCTGCATGTTATACACAAACTTAAATCTTCGGCCTCCTAGGTTAGAATACCTGAGATTTTTTTTGACATACCAACATGGAAAGTTCATTTTCTTTAATGCTGGCCGGCATACTATTGACAGTGTCCCAAACCAAATTACGAAATATTTAGATTTAAAAGACCCAAAGTTATATACCGGTCACGCTTTTCGCAGAACTGGAACCACTATGGTTGCGGATTCGGGTGGCGATATTTTAGCGCTAAAGCGTGCAGGAGGGTGGAAGAGCACCGAAATTGCGATGGATTATGTTGATGATGTGAGGTACAAATGTTTTGCCGTTTTCTAGTTCAGTAGTTCCTGAATCAACAGATGGTTATCATAATCAGTATTAACTCTTTCATCATCCAAAATCGGTGTTACTGGAAATAACAGTTGTACCTATAATCAATGGTTATACCATGATTTTCAGCATATATGACGGTAGAACAAAATTTTCTAATGTACTTAATGCTACTAACTTGTAAAACTTTTACAAGTTAAGTATCAGTTTTACAAATTGTGACTTCATAAAATAAACTTTCTTGATTAATATTGTTTATGGAAATAGATGTTTACAAATAAGTAACAAATAATAGTTATTTACAAGACTAACACGGAACATGAGCTATATTGTGCGAGGGAAAATTTTGGCACGAGGCGATAGCGTAGTACACAGAAGACTTTCTTATTGGCTTGACGTTACAACTTTTATCGTGAAAATCAAAGTCAAAATGACTTTATCAAAAAACCTAAGCTGCACATGCATCTTCAAAAGATATATCTTTTGATACGATATCTGTTGACAAAATTTCTCTGGGTTCTGTATCAGGTATTGGTGGATGGTTCTGACCTGAAGTGCTTCATTTCGTGAATATTCTGAACTACCTCAAGTGCTGTTAGTTTTCTTTCGTCTGGTGTTACAGATGCAACTTGATTCGCATTCCATTTTTTAAGTAATTCAGAGGGAAAACTTGTCTTTCATATAGTGTTTCTGTCGAATGGAAATATCCCACTTTTTTTAAGCCCATTGGCAATGAAATCTCGAAATAAATTTTTCACAAAGAAATTGGGACATTGGTCAATTTTTGTCCGGCATTCTGCCTCTGCCAAGATACAAATTTTGCGTCCTATTTGGATTTAAAAGATTGAAATACTGAAAGATCTATAGGTTGTAATAAATGTTTAGAATGAGGTGATAATTTTTTTTTATCACTAACTGTTCTCTAATGGCTGCTTCTAATGTTTCAATATTTATATGTGTAGAGTGTCCATAATGTCATATTAATACATCAGGTCTTTATGGACTCACTGAGGAATAATGGTGTTCAGGAAAGATGTCCCTTTCCATCTAACCTTTCTTGGTTGCTGCATAAACTGTCCTTTTGAATTAAACTTCTGGTGAAGCAAGTTTTATCTTTGTCTGCATTACACATTAATAATATTGTCATGCTCTCTCTACCTGGTGTGCTAACTGTTCTTGATGTTGGTTTATTTCTATAGCCTACAACTTTGGCTCTCCTGAATCAATGCTGAGACGACTTTCTTCTAAGTTCCATATTGTTTGAGGTTTCTTTCTTATATTAGGCTCATCTACGATTGTGCAATGTTTTTGATAAAAATAGTACAATTTTGCACGGGTATGCGTATAAATGTAAGAGATGTTGGTTTGTGGCATATGTCAATGTCAATGTTTTTGCGCATTTTTCAAATTTAAGTTTGCGGTCTGCAGTTTTGGTATGGTATTTGTTTAAGGATTCCTCAGATTATTGTTATCTATAGAGTACGCGATATGTCAAGTTACTTACCTTTTTTTTAATTCGTCTGTTACCCCTTCTAATAGTATGAACGAACAGGGACGATAGTCGTTGAATCGTAACAACTACTTCTAAAAAGTCGTTTATAAACTACTTCATATCACCAACTTAGTCGGTAGCGAACGACGTCTATTTGCTTACAGAATAACGTTCCAATAAAAAGTCGTTAAAATACCGACGACTCATTTACGGGTAACCATCTTTCAAAGGGTTGTAAAGATTGTTTGCTTGGACAAAGGTTGCAACAACTTGCCTTACCTCATTTCTTGACAATCCGAATCCACACTTTTTCAGTGTTTTTAATGCAGTACTTATTCACCTTTCTGCTGCCAATGGAATCAAGCTAGAACACCTCTTTAAGGCTATCTTGACATCTTTTGCCTCTTACGCGAGTATAGTGATACATACAGATTCGGCCTGCTTCCACGTCAGAAATTACGAGTAATTTATGAGCTTTTGCAATAATGTATTTCTGTTTTTTGAACTGTATTCGTTTAGTAGAAGTTAATGTTTTTGAGTGGGGGTGCTAAAAACGTACGGTCTCAGCCCCAGCACTGTTGAAAATTATTCAAATTTTAGTTTTTAAAATGTTTGAATTCTGAGCATTTTATGACCAGTCAGAATATCGTAGTTTTGATTTTTGAATACCCTCGCAGATCTGATTAGATTTTGGGCATAATCTATCTAGCCAATAGGGACGTTAACCTACACAGATTTTCGAATTTTTTAAATATTTAGAAAAATATTCATTTTACACATTTTGCTTCAAATAAAATGTAATTTAATTCTACATAACTTTTGTTATAATTATTTTTTGATCCGATAAGTAATTACTGAGATATAACAATCACGTAACAATAATTTATTAGTATCGGGAAAGAGTGAAGTTCTGCGGTAAACGATTGTTTCATTTTATAATAGAAAAAAGTTATCTTTTCAATTTTTACTATTTTACGCGTACATTTACTTGTCCATCGTTAAAGATAGAAATACATTTATTAGTTAGTCGATCCCTAATCATTCCGTCAAAAGAATTTTTCAATTCGATTGATTTTTTAAGAACTTTTTTTTAGGCTTCGATTGCGAAACGCAGAGGTGCTTGCAGATGGATGGAGTTTAAAACTTGAATTTAAGTAATACGGTGTCTTTACAAATCATTGAATAATTTTGCTAAAGCATTTTTTGATTCAACCGATTTTTAGGGTCTTCTTCTCCTGAGTGGGATTACGAATCGCAGAGATGGCTTACAGAAGGGTGGTGCTCATAAATTAGATTTGGGGTATATCACTCAATATCCTTGCAAAATGATTTTTCGATTTGACGTATTTTCATGGTATATCTGTCTTGACTTCGATTACGAAATGCGGGAATCTTAGGAGGTTGTGCTCAAAAGTTGAATTAAATTATTTTGTCTTCTTAGAAATTACTCAAATCATTCCAAAAGCATTTCGCGATTCAATCAGTTTTTAAGGTACTCCTTTCTTGACTTGGATTATGAGTGAAGGGGGTGGCTTGCAGAGTAATGGTGTTAAAAATTTAGGATAATTTCAGTGCTCATCATAATGTAGTTAATATTCCTGCAAAGGATTTTTTTATACGACCAATTTTCAGGGTACTTCTATCTTGACTACGACTGCGAAATGCGGGGATAACTCGCAGAGGGGTGGTGCTCAAAAATTCAATAAAAAGATGTTTGATTAAATTTGATTTGACTCATAATCTCTAAACAAAAATGTTTTTGTTTATGATCTCTTAACATTATTTTCCCAAATTAAAAGGGGAATATGATCAACTAATCTTAGAATGAATGTTTTCTTCAATAGGCTTTTTTACGTAAATGAAAATATGAAAACTGCGTCCTTATTTTTTTTTTCAAATTAAGTTACGAAAATTTCTACACGCTGGTGCTGTATAATTGCGAATATTTAATATTGCCCTTTTTTTTATAAACGTATAGCCAAATAATAAAAATAAAATGGGAAATTCGAGATAGAAAACTACAATAAACCGAAAACCTTTATAACAAAAGATGCTGGCGGCCAAAAATACAACGCAACGTAAATTTTTAACTGCTTTCAATAATAATACTCTTGATGCAAATGTGTAAAAAGGCCAACAAAAGGAGAAAAAATTCTCTCTACGGTACCGCTCGTGTTTCAACCCTTAGAGAGTAAGAGGTCATGTTGATAAATATGAGAAATAACTGGACCCGACAGCTTGATGTATAAGCCCGCAATTTAGAGATCATTTCTCACAGGGTACCAGAAGTTACTCTATAATAAACGTAACGTTATTTTGAAGTGCGTCAAAACGATTTTAGTGTTTTATTATTGTTATTGCTATAAACACATGGAAGCGTAACTGAATGAATAGAAACTCCGTAGAAATATCTTGTTACTCCCAAAACTAATGAGAGCCAAAGTAAAAGAGCCATCGTGTTAATTTGCAGTTGAAGTCAAAAATGGGTTTTTACAAGTAATATGTATATACTATAATTAAACCTCCAACGTCCTCAATTATAATGGCATAAGGCGTGTGCCTTGACATCAGTGTAATTGACCTACATTCGTTATTTTTAAACCAAGCTACAATATGTACGTACCGTAAAATTCAGGGGCTAATTTGGACCGATATTTTTATCTTACATAATTAATTTAAGTTCGGCTGAATCCAAAATTATACTGCGACACAAGAGTTCTTGTTTGTGTTTATTCGATAGCGTTACAAATTTATCCTTCTTGTTGTTTGTTCTTTAGGTCGAAGTTGAGTATCTAAACTTATCCGGGTGACTTGATGGATGGTGAATGATAATATCGTAATGCGACGCTCTACTGCGTTCGTGGTTTAAGTAATCTGATTTGAACATAGATGTGGCGTAATTTTTTAATTTATGACGCTAAAATCAAGAAGGATATTATATTACTTACTTTATATTAATAACGAACGGTTAAAATTACAGCTCGGCTTTATTCAATTGTGGTTTTTATTGTTAGAACGGGTTGGCACCTCTCCCTTCATCTTATAAGTGTATTACTTATCACGTATATTCATACTAAAACGTTAAAATTGATTGCTCCTTTCAATCAGAATCAAAGGGTGTTCATCTATTCATTAAGAACTTACTTTCTTTTTGAAAACCTGTGCACGTAAATATATAAAATTAAAGCTTATCCATATTAAATATCGCAAGAGATCCCTAACGGATTCTCCCTGCAGATTATTTCTTAATACGTTTTTAATGTTACCTTTGCCACGTAATCTTTGAGAGGTATGGAGACCCATGCTTATTTGTTAATCCGGCTCTGCGAATTTTGCCATATACAGTCAGCATCTGTCGCTTAGGGAGTATCGAATAATTTAAACTTATCTAATGTTTCAGCGTCAATATATTTCATAGACCATTGAACACTTTAATCGGATAAAGTTGACCAACTATACAAAATTATAAGGGTAGTCACCCTATAATATTTTCAAATTGTTATGAAGTCGAAAACCTTTATTTTTTTCTTCTATGCATACATACGACATTTTTTGTTACGTATTTCTTTAATTCTGGAACTATTTGACAACTGAGTTTTATGTAGTTGGTGGTAAAAGTTTTAAATTTCGCATAAACATGATTTTTTAGTTTAATGTAAGTATTTCACCGATAAATCATATTGTCTAAAAGTGTTGACATCGAATTACACAATGGCGTAGCTACGGTATATCAAACAGTGACAATATTTAAAGCCCCGCTACTTAAAAATAAGGGAGAGCTGCATCTATTTAAGTAATTTATTTTCCATAATGATAATCAATTAGCTGATGCATATTAGAACGTTTTACAGTATAATAAAATGTGGAGTTCATAATTGTCTTGGTGAGATTATTACTAAGTACATGAACAAATTTTTGCAGTACGGCAAAAAGTAGTTGCGACAAATTTTTTTCAAACTAATTTCCATTTTATTTGGTATTTACTTAAATACAGCATGACATCTTGTTTAGAGAAGTGTTAAATGTTTAAATTAAAACTAAATTGAAATTACAATTATTTTCAAATTGACTTGGCAAGTGTAAATTGAAAACAACAACGGACCTATATGGATCCTTAAGGTACTTCGTGTTTTAATAGTAACTCCTTTGATGTCACTTTTTTATGCTAAAATTAGAAAAAAGAGTTACTATTTTGTAGTTCAAAAATTTCGTTCGTTTTACCACTAGAATTCAGAAGAGTTTAAGCTAATATTATGCGTTTATTTAAACTGATTAATACCAGTAGTATTTGTCGTTTCTTACTTGAAATAATCCTTACTTTATTATTAAAAAAATGTATGTTAATATTACTAATGTGTTAATCGTATCTAACCAAAAACAAATTACTTGAGTTATTAAGTTACTGTATTTAATGATAGTATATTTTTCTTTACTACAGTATTAGAAAAGGAGTGTTGCCTGTGCATATTACTAATAAATAATGATTAAATAAATAAATTCCTGTTTATTTCTTTATTCTATCTTTCTCTATTCAACATTTATTGCCGAAACGTGAATATATGCCTCCTCCATTTCTCTCCATTTGTTTCTGTCCTGTACTACGTTTATCCATCCCCTTCCTGCCACTTTCCTGATGTCATCGTACCATCTTAGTATGGGTCTTCCTGGGTTTTGTTTTTCTCCCCATGGTTTTCATTCAGTCGTTTTCCTGGTCCATTTTTTTTTCTCCATCTTCGCTACATGCCCTGCTCCATCTCTACTTTGCTTGTGTTATTTTGTTTTTGACATCCTCCATTTTGGTTCGTTCTCTAATCCACTTTACGGACTATCTATCAGTTTTATGTTGAGGATCGCTTTTTCCATGTGTCGTTGGGTTGTTTACATTTTATTCATGGTTTTCTTTGTTATTGCCTATGTTTCAACTCTCTATAACAAAACCGGTGTTACACATTTGTTTAGTAGTTTTATTTTCATGTGTATCTTAAATATTTTTTCTTTACTCTCTAAGCTGTTCATGCGAGTCTTATGCGTCTGTTTACATCTGCCGTTTGCATGTTTCTGTCTACTCGTAGGTTTTGTCCTATATATACAGGGTGTCTCAGATATAGGGTGGCAATATTTCAAGGGTACATAGAGAAACTCCAGATTAGAGATTTGAGATAATAAATCTATGTCCGGAAATGCGTGTTTAGCTTCCGATTATACTGGGTCTTTGAAATAATAATTCAAAATTTCTGTAGTTCTATTCGATTTTCTGCAATAAGCACTACATCTTCTGCGTATCTTAGTGTATTTAATTTTTGTCCTTCTATATTGATACCATAGGTCTTCCAGTTAAGGTTTTTGAATATATCCTCCATTGCTAGTGTGGAGAGCTTTATCGATATAGAGTTTCCTTGCTTTATTCTGCTTTGAATTTTTATTTTCTCTGTTTCTGAGTGTAATTTCACAGTGCTTGTTGCTTCTTTGTGTATATTTTCTATGAGTTCTATGTATCTGGAGTCTACTCTGCTGTTTTGTAATGAGTTTGTAATTGCTCACATTTCCATCTAGTCAAATGCCTTATTATTCATAAAAGCTAGATATATGTTCATGTTGTATTCTGTTGTTTTCTCAATAATGTTTCGGAGTGAATGTATGTGGTCTACAGTATTGTATTTTTTTTTAAACCTGCTTATTCGGTGTTTTGATATTGTTTGAATTTGCTTGTTAGTTTTCTAGTTATTATTTTGATCAGCAGTTTATATACTTGACATAAAAGACTTATTGGTCTATAGTTTTCTAGATCTGATTTATCTCCTTTCTTATGCAACAACACAATTACTGCATTTTTCCAATTCTATGGTATTTTCCGTTCTTCCAAGGATTTGTTTAATAGTATCTTTAAGTTTTTTATTAATTGTTCTTTTCCATATTTAATAAGTTCCGAGATTCTCCTGGAACTATGTTTAATTTCATTTCCTTAATTGCGTTTTTTATTTCGCTTTCACCTATTTGCGGTATCTCTTCCGGAACCGACGTTAAGAATGTATCTTCTTTTTTATTTTATCTGTTTTTTCCACCTTGGCGCTGTACATCTTTTGATAGTAGTTTTTGTTGTTTGAGTAATTTCTTTTCTATCATACGTTATTGTGTTGTTTTCTTTTTTCAGATGGCTAATGATCTTGATATTTGTGTTTATTTTTCTTCGCAGCACTTTTAAACTTTTGTTTTCTTCAATTGTTTTCTCTATTTGGTCCTCTGTTTTCTTCTGATATCTTCTTTTATTTTCTTTTGTACAGTTTTATTTAATTCCGTGTATTTCTCTTTTACCTGGACTTGCTAATTCTTGTCTTCTTTCTAATAGTTGTTTTGTTTCTTTTCTGATATTTTTTGTTTTTTTGTTGTTTAGCTGTTTTCTTTCCTGCTTGTAATATTGCATTTGTCATCTTTTTTGTTTATTTGTTCTATTGTATCTTGTTTTCTAATTTAGCTCTACCAGAGGTTTTTTCTCAGTTCTATTCTGTATTAGTTGGGTTTTTCTTTAAGAAGTTCTCTAGCTATTTCTTGTTTATTTTTTTTAATTAATTTTATTCGTAGTTTTTGTGCATTTATCCTTGTATTTCTTCTTACTTATCTGTGATCACTACTTGTTGGGTATTTGTTAATTACCGTCACATCTGTAACTAGATGTTTATGGGATGATATAATGAAGTCGATCTCATTTCTTGTTGTTTCATTCGGGGTTCTCCACGCCCACTCTCTTTATATTCATAATATATAGGTTTTGTTTTTCTGTGTATTGGACTAATGTTTGACCTCTTTGGTTTGTCTGTCTTATTCCAAAGTATCTTAACTGATTTCTTATTTTCTTCTTTCTTTCCTACTATGGCATTCAAATCTCCAATTATGGTATAATGGTGTGTTTTGTTTAGTGTTATTGCGGTATCGTGTGTCGATGTGGGCGCGTATAACTGAATAAATTTAAGATTGTATCTGTTGGATATTTGAAGTATTAGGTATGCCACTCTATGTGTATCATAAATCCAACACCCTCTGTATTGGTGTTATTTTCTATTATACTTTTGGTATGATATAATGTATTTCCAAATGATAGTTTTGTACACTGTTCTTCTTATCTCACTTAGTCCTATTAGGTTCCATTTTTTTATTTTTTACTTTCATTTTCAAATTCTACTAGTCGTTCTTTAGTTCTGAGGACCAAATTTATCGGTTCGTGATAGTCGCCTCCTATTTTCTAGTGATAAACTGCACCAAATATTTTCTTTTTCACTTTAACCTAGTACTGACATTGCTGCTGTCCTTTGTCAGGTTTTACCATCTCTGGCTATCCTCACCTAGTTTAGCCTGTAAGTCAATACAGTTTGCCGGGATGAGGTACTTGTAGCCATAGGTGAGAATTGGGTGCCTGATGAGGATCAGTTATCGAGAACCACCTCCGATTAGACCGTTGGTGTGACCGTTCCCGATATAAAGGTACTACCTCTGTGACGCATCCCATACACCCCTTACTTCTTGAGATTTCCTCATAATACAATTTTCCAACAATCCGCCATTGCCTTATTTTGTATACCTTTTATCTTTGTTTTCAATATATTTTTGTATTAATCATTTCTTCCACTTCTAACCATTTTCTTTTATATTTTCTTGTTCTTTTTTCATATTCACATTATACTTTCTCAGTTTCTTAATCCACGTTTATAGTTCATTTTCAGTTTATTATTATTTTTCATTTCTATCTTTCACCAAACTCATCTATTTTATATCCTTCATATTGTCTATACTTTAATCATTTTGCTTGTCCATTGTATTCTACGTTTGTTAAATTATTGTCTTCTCTTCTCTACTTTTACCAATTATTGTATAACCATACTCCATAACTGTTTAAAAAAGCTGTATTTTGAAACAGAATCTTTGTTTTGGATTACACAAAATGGGATATAATCACAAGATGCGTAATCCAAAACCTCACCCATGTTCGGCGCCAAAATGCTAAATCTTTCAAATTATCTTTTGTTTCTTAAATTAAACTTTTATTATTTATTATGTAAAATATTTCTTTTTTGTTAATTCAGTATTTTTACAATATTTATCCACTCAAATATTTTAACTTTGGTTATTGCAATATATTTATCTTTTTAAACAATTTAGTATAAATTTCTCTTTCATTACAAGTTTTGTTTCCATAGATTAAATTTTGTCTATCGATTTTCTTTTCTTTTGCGCGATTTCTACTTTATATTTTTCTTTTTAAAATTAATTTCCCAGCCATTTGCTAACTCATTTAAAAAAAATCGCAAAAACTGGATAGGCAATTGTAAGTTTTGTTAAAGTACTGGGTGTTCCATAAAAAAAAGTCAAAAGAATTATGAAAACAAACATATTTCAAAGAGAACTTCTACAAATACGAAACATATCTGTAAAAACCTCTTATTTCTATCGTCAACCGTTTAGTAGAAGTTATAGGCAGTTAAAATAAAGGAAAATATAAGTGAATACCTGGAATTTTAATTGAGTGTGTAATGGAACTTTTTTCTCGTAATTCGCGTAGAGAAATGAACCCAAAGTTAACTTAAAATTTAAACAAATCTGGTTTTACTTATTATTTTATTTGACTCAAATTTAATGTTTAAAATGTTTATGTTCAAGATGAAAAAAAGCTCACATAAATTTGAAAATATGAAAATATATAGAAGAAATAAATCACCAGGAGACTTGTTCTCTCATCAAAAGTGCTTAATCAATTCCTCAGGTTTAAATAAAAAAATACTTTTAAGCATAGTACTTCCAGGACCTTCAATTTGAAAAAAAATGAGCAACCCGCCACTGGAGAAATACTAAATAGCAATTACGTTACAATCCAATTATGATTTCATTTACAATTATAGGTTATTAAATCTAACGCAAGACCTAATAGCATATACTTGTAATTAGAGTAATGCTGCAAGAATTAATTAATAACCGTTTGTTTTCTTTCATCAATTATTTTACATAGAATAATATTTAATTGTCTTTGTGTCATTTATATTTCTGTCACCTTATACGAAGTAAATTTGAAATCAATATATCGACTGCGACTCCATTAAGAGCTTCCCATTTTTAAGTTTGAATGTAATATTTTTTTTATCTTTGGTTTCAGAGTTTTTAATTTTTTTTTAATGTCAACTTTTAAAAATGATTAATCGTTCTCAATACGTCAACAACTTAATTCAAACTACCCTCAATCATTAGAAACCACACTTTATTATTTAAATTGTTTTCATACCCTGTCAAAATCAGTAAATATGTGGTTGAAACTTGAAAAACTAAAGTGTCTCAGATAAGAAGAAAGACCATGAGAAGATTAAAGTAAGTTTCATATAAAATAATATTCTACTTTATTGTGTTTTTTTATGTTCCCTATGTACTATTGAACGTTACTAAATTAATAATAGTCGTGACATTCTTGTCCTAAGGTTAAGTATTTCTTATGTAGAAAAAATCCCAAGAATAGGCTTTGATAATAGTGTAAAATCAATTTAAAAATAGTAAGTTGTGCAAGTTTTGAAAAGGTAAGATTTCACACGAGTCTTTTTTATAATTTGCTAAACAGTTTCATTCGATGTCTGTTCATTGTTTTCAGGCGTTCCGACAGATGTCACTTTAGATTATTTAAATGATATGTTACACCAAAATCATTTAGACAATTCAGAAGTAGATAATTTTATTAAATTAGCAAGATTATGTATGAGTCAAACCTACTTCCAAATTAATAATAATATTTATCAACAAAATCATGGTATAACAATGGGTAACAGCTTATCTCAGTTTATGGCTAACCTGGTCATGGGTAAATTTGAAACTGATTTAAAAAATAATTTACATTATTTTCCTAGAATTTGGTTTAGATATGTAGATGATGTTTTTGCAGTCATCGACACTAAAGTTTACAGCCCTCAGCAATTTGTAGAAATTTTAAATTCAAAATTTGAGACGATCAAGTTTACCTATGAAATAGAAACAAACCATAAGTTACCTTTCTTAGACACATTAGTGACAAGAAATGGCAATAAACTGGATATAGATATTTATCGTAAAGACACTAACACTATGAGGTTTATAACAAATGATTCCAACCATAGTATGCAACATAAACTTGCATCTTTCAACTTTTTGATTCACAGACTATTACGTTTCCCATTGTCAAAACATAACGTTGATAAAGAACTGCGAAATATTAAGCAGATTACATCATACAATGGTTTTCAGGAATCAATTGTCACAAACATAATTAGAACACATAAACATATGTTAAAAATTAGGAACATTACAACGTTAGGAACTAGTAATAGCAAAATGGATAAGAAATATGTAAAATTACCAAATCATTCCACATACACAAAAGGTCTTCAAAAAATATTTTCAAAATTTGCTTATAAAACAGTAATCTCTAGTAGTAACAACTTGCAAAATCTTTTAGGCAATCCGAAAGACCCTATAGAATTGTGTGATAAATCGGGAATATATAAAATTAATTGTGAAAACTGTAACTAAGTATCTATAGGGCAACCAAGAGACCTATTAAAACTCGTTTTATTTACTTTAAAATCTAGCGTTTATTTTTATAGCCGTCGAAAAAATTTCGTTACAGCAGGTTTTAAAAAGGAGATTTCACACTTGAGACAAGTGGCTCAATATGGACACTCATGTGAAATCTTACCTTTTCTAAACTATTTTTAAATTGATTTTTTACTATATTAAATTAAAATCAAAGCCTATTCTTGTGATTTTTTTACATTGGAATAATTAAACTTAAGAGAGAAAAAGTCTGTCAGATTCTTTGGACTACTTTTCACACAGTAATCCCTTTCCATTCGCAATTTTACATTTTAACTAACAGAATGTTGTGGACAAACACTTTTTATGGTAGTCGTCGGAAAAAAATTATAAAGTTTAAAAATGCCAAAGTATTTTTTTTCATTTTTACAAGAAATATTGGCATTGTTCTTGATAAAAAGTAACCTGTAAAAGCGACTTTGTACAGTGATTATTTTAAGGACAATTGATACGAATAATATTTATTTATGTAACAAGTCTATAATCTACGTTTTTATGGACGAACTACTGTGGCGAAACCATAAAACAAGGTTATGGACGAGTTGCATAGAAGATTTTATGGTCAACTGTATGATTTTACTCATATAAATATGAATTTCAGAAAGGATTTTTGGGATTTGTTATACCGACGTATCTAGTCGTCTTTGCTTGTGTTTATAAATTGACAGTTTATACTCTTAAAATCCACACATTTATTCTAACATTCACGTTTGGCATTGACCAGCTGTCCATAAAGTAACAACAAAAGACTTAGTCCATAAAGAGGCACATTATGGCCAAAAAACTGTTAGGGCGATAGGTTTTTAACAAATGTCACGAGATTAGTTGAGCAAGAAACTTGAATAAATCAATTCGTAGTTTTCCCAGTTAAAAAATATAACCATTATGGGTATTCGGATCATAAATAAATACTAGGTAGTGTATTTCAATTTATTAAAAAAGTGCAATTAATGTAGGCTAAAATTCTTTAAATTACTTGACACAAGTATCAAAATGGTCGTTAAGGAAATGGTGGTTTTTTATTGGATAGGAAGTGACAAAACCATTGTGTAACAAATTTTGAAGATTTAAACTGTAATGTTATTGTTCCAATGGAGCATATGAATTGGTCAGTATGTCTATGAATGATATAATCATTTCAAAATGTTAAGGGTTGAGACGTTTGGTTATCTTGACTAGCGTGTATTTTTTTTCTAAAGAATTCCCTCCCTTTCTGGCAAAATTATGCACAAATATCTGAAAAATTTAAACTATGTCGACACTATGTATTGGCTTGTAAATTAATTTGTGATCAGATGAAACAAAAAAACCTTTATTCAGTTATTTAATAAGTAAATGTTAAAAAAATTTGATCTGCTGCCTTCAGTTTTAATAATCGAAACTAAAAATTCTGACTCTTGAGATAGGCTATTTATTCTGAAACACTTACTTCCTCAAAGAAATAATTAGATTGCTATGTATTTCAAATCTATCAAGGCCAAATGTAAATGCAGCGTTCTAGTTGCTTTAAGACAAGTTCTAATTTGAATTTAAAAAAATGGAGTGGTTCTGATATGGTCGTGGAGGAAATACAGTCGATTAGAATGAAAATTCGATCTACTCGTGGTTCCTCACGCTCGCGTTCGGAATATTGCACTCGAAGAGAATTTTCATTCTAACTTTGTTATATAATCTACTATTCTACACGTGTTCCTCACCATATTTTTCTTAATGCCAAAATAACATGATAGTTACATAATTTTATTAATATTGTAATGATGGTGTAATTTTTCTCCTTCCGTAATTTATAATGAGTGATTGTAATCAGGGACGTATCGAAGCCCCTGGACCCTTTATGAAAGGTGCGAATGTGTAGTTGAAAGAAAAACTCGGGTAATGGGTAATCGACATTTTGCACCACGAAGTGGGTGCTTCTTCAGGCCGGTAACCAATTAATTGAAGCCTGAAGAAGCAAGCACCCACTTACCATTACACGAGTTTACATATTCGGAACTTCCATAAGGTGTCCAATGACCTCAATACAATCCTGTCTACAATCATTCATTAATATTGCACTAAAATACATCTTATTTGATTATAAAGGGTGAAATGAAAATTTTTAATTCAAGTAACTTAACGTTAGGTCCACTAATATGTGTTGCATATCTAACATTAATTAATAAATAATAGTGTGTGAAGGGCTACTTTAAATAGTGGCTAACAGTACCTACAATGTAAATTATTAAACGATTTCCAAAAATCAAGCAACATGCAACATTTAAAATAAAAAGATACTACATTTACCCGTCTGTTGTTGTAGCACCTGTTTTAAATTAGAAATTTTAGTTTTGACGTTGATAAAATATTGTATGATGCACGTGCGTGCACTTCTTGCGATTGGACACCCGCCTGCGGTTTGTCTTTTAAACTTCGCAGCTCGTGCATGAAAGCTTACTCACACATTTGTATCGTAAATAACTATTTTAGTAGTTTATATACGAGTATTATAAAGTTTTTATATCCACCACTCATTTAATCAAATTTGGACTTCAGATATAAAACTTTAAAATATAGCGGGATAAAACTTTTACTGAGAAGATAAATGGACCCATGTTAGTGGTATTGGCAAGTAGTAACTATGAAAATAAAATCAAAACGCTTCTTAAGTCTTGACCAATACTTATTTAATGGTAATAAAATATATACAACAGAACTACTTTTTACTTCGAAATTAATATATAAATTTAAGTCATCTTCAGGTGCGATATAAATTATTACATTATGAAAAATTTCAATTTCCTGAATTAATTAATAAAAACGGCACAACCGAATGTAAAATTGTTCTAGTAAGAACATTTTACTATGATTTACACTCAATTCATTTTCATAATGTATTGATTGATACCGATTATAGTTTGCATTTCTTATTTTGTTATATGCAAAAGTCGTTAACGGCAATTTTGAATTAAAAACGTAACATAAATAGGGGTGCACCGTAGCTCAGCGGGAAGGGGGTGGCTCGCGAGATGAATTGTCTTTGTTAAATAAAAAGGTCGAGCTAAATGGTTGCAAAACCGTCAATAATAATTGATAAATTTGTCAGAATCAAGTGGACGCCAAACAAGGTCACGACGTAAATTAGCGCCCAGTTCTTGTTCACCGGAAGTTCGTCCAGGAGGGTACTTTCTGATGGACTTAACTTAAAAGTACTGACACAAAACTGTAAAAGTTATCACTAACCGCACAAAAACAAAATCAAACATAAATTGAAAAGGCCCGTTACAATGTAACATTAAGATTTGTTGCATTTAAAATATAGTGTAACATAGTAAACGGCAATCTAATGATCACGTCATCGCTAATTTTCTTTGAGAAATACTTAACTAAATACATGAAATGAAAACTGTAATACATTCTTACGAATTAATATAAAATAAATCAAACGTAATAAAATCTGATCTTACGCGACTCGCTATAAGAGATTAAATTTGCACCTTCAAAATGTAATATGTATTTTTAATTCGTATTAAAACAAATAATGAAACTCTACGCAAAAATCCGCAATCACACCGTGACCATTAAACAAATTACGAGTATGTTCAAGCCATTCTTAATTTTGATAATGTTCAAATATTTATTGAAACGGCGGTGTATTTTGAAGATGATGCAGCAGTCAAAGATGTAAGATCGAATCAAACTCATTCTTTGTGATCAACACCCAAAAACTGGCAAGATGTGGCGAAAATTGTTTTTAGTAAACGTCCGAAACTGGTATGTCATTACGGTAAAATTCATTTTGAAGAAAATCTACCCTAAGTAGGTAATTACTAAGTAATGCCAACAGATAACTGTAACGAGTGTGTTATGCATTCGAAGTTATCGCTTAGATAACGATTTGTATTAAAACATTCAATCGTCGTTACAGTTATCTGTTGGCATTACTTAGTTTATACTATTTCTACATGTTCTTTATACACGAGATGTCACAAGACCATTTCACGCAGGTAATTACATTTGTAGTATGGGAGCTTTTATAAAAACGAGTTACGCGAAAACGAGGCACAAAAATAATTTAAATCCTCAAAAACGTCGAAAATTGGGCCTGAAGAAATCCTATTATCTCCAATTGCGAAGCGGGTAGAAACCCTCTTCTCTAATCATTTTTTCAATTAAATTTACCGCTACATAACGAAATCTCAACATACTCCAGAAAGAATAGAATGATACAGCAGAAATTTTGTCTTAAGGTGAAACGACGAACAAACTGCAGCTGTGAGATAAGGTAATCGAGCAACCGTCACGTACACGCAAAACGAAAAAAAGCAACATGTCCTTTCCGTTCGACGGAATTTCAACGCAATTTAAACATGCAACACAAAGAGTATTTTAAAAAGAAAATACCGACGAAGTTTACAATTTTATGTTTTTTGACACTTGAAGATGACTTAAATTTATATTAATTTCGAAGTCAAAACTGGTTGTGATATATTATATTTTATTACCATTAAGTAAGTATTGGCCAAGACTTAAGAAGTATTTTGATTTTATTTTCATATAGTTTTTACTGCAATTACTAAGTAATCATCATTTCTTAACAGTGTTGAGTGAATCTTTGCTTACTTTGATTTGACATTCAATAAATAAAACAGAATGCTTTGCCTTCTACAGTGGTCTTATGAATTGGTATATTGCAAAACAACTGTCACAACGAAACTGTTTGCCAGACGAAAAGAATTTTTCATATTATTTTTTATTCCACATCTTATGATGCGACGGTTTCCAAATAGATAATTTTTTTTCGCTTTTTCCGACGAATTACACAAAGCAAAAAAAAACTTTTCTGTCTGTGATATCGACCGCCTTTTCGTATATATCAAGAAAACCACTGCTACGATTTTTATGAAACTTGGCATATAGGTGTTATTGATAATTCGGCAGATCTGATTAGATTTTTGGCATAACTTGTCGAGCTGATCTATAACTTTTATTTGAACTATTTTTTCCAAAAACGCAATTTTAGTGTCTTTTTTTTCTAACAGAATTATGAATTCTGTATCGGTTATTAGTATAATGTTTTATACACCAGTCCAAAATACATCTGCCACAATTATTAAGGCTTGATATAGTGTCAATATTTAATACCCTTCACAGGAAAATAATATTGTCAGTTTAAAATAAGGTTTTCTTTCCGCCGCTTACTCTAAAGTGCTTTTGCACACGTTTGGGCCGTATTGGATGGACCGGCAATAAATTTTAAATACATTATGTTTTTTTTATGGCAGGAATAATTGTAAACTCGCATCCTATCTTTTTTCTAGTGACAATACTCTGAAAAAGGGGATGCGTATCTCATTCATACAAACGATTTCGCGTTGTACACAGTTCGCCTTCCAAGTTTGTTAATTATTGTTAAATAACTAGCTAGATAACATTTTGTTTAGCGTTTTTAATGCTTAACATAAAATAGTCAGGTTTTCAATTATTTTGTAAGATGTAATGAAAATAGAAAGCTTCGGCGAAGCAGTAGAACTCTATTAAGTTTTCTTTTAGTGTTTTCTGATGTACACCATTGAATTGATAAACAATCACTTCCCACAGCAAAATAAAACCAGAACTGTAACGGCTTGCTTTATCCGCGGCAAGTCGTGTTGTTCCGATTTCATTCTTAGCTACATCTCTGGGGAGAATAACAAAAATTGGTTGTCGATAATGGAATTAAAAGAGGTATTTTTTATACAGACTTCTAAAAAAATCGGTCGCCTGGAATAATCCTGTAAAGATTCGCGCTTTGTATAGTTTTAAAAATAGAGTATCATCGTCAATCCCCACGTTTTATGATTCTCTTATTCACACGTGAAGAGGTTGAAGCGCACTAACAAAACCTCACGTTTTCGAAAAACATAATAAAAATGTTGGTAAAATGTCACGTACATCATTCCTATGGCTACCCATTTCCAATTTGTATTTAAATTGATTAATCTAATCGATATTTAATAATTTGTTCGTAATGAGAAAAATTTCATGATAAACGACATCACAGGTTCTCGATCTAAGAAATTAAATATTTCATTTCACCTTTACGGTAAACGTTTACACATCGTTAACAGTTAAAAAGCAGAACTGGGATCGTTAAAACTTTTAACTTTTGCGTTTAAAGCACTACCAAACTCCTCCCTGTTCTCTTCTTTATAATACAAAATATAGTCGTAAATAAGCATTATCGCTTGTTTATTTTTTTGGCGTATAACCCTCGCATGGCTTTCGACGATATTTCCACCTTAATAACATATTTTTCTGCCAAAAGAAGCTTCAAGTAGAATTTATGCTCGTAGTCTCTCCAGTAAAAGGTACTTCTATTAGATCTATTGTTACAGGCGCAGGTTTATATAGTTTCGTAGTAAGCCATTTAGGTTTCGACGAAATAGAGGGTAGCATTTATTACTATCGCATTTTAACGCGCCTTATGACTTTACTCAAATATTATCGGGATACATTTTTATCGATTTTTCTTTCGTTTTTGTTACGTGTAATGGTCGTAAATTCCTTTTCTCAACATTTTTATGCGAAAACTGCTATTTTGTTTATGGATCGGTTAAGCTAATTGGATTTGGAGATTGAAATGCGTATTTATGTTTCCGTTGCATCGTTTCCGTTCAGTTCGGTAAACGAAATTTCTGCTCTGTTGATGCATTTCGTGTGAAATTGAAATGTATTTTCGAATGTACATATATGGTATCACTTAAGTGCGAAACTGGTAATCAAGTATAGATAAATGTGTCTATACTGTGTGTGGAAATTCAATTCGGCGGTTTAATAGCATTGTCTAAAGGTGTGAAATTAATTTTTTTATTTTGCATATGTGATAATATTTTGCGTGAAACTGTTCTTGTGGAGCAAATAGATGTAAGCTCCCGAACGTTTGCGATGTTTACTCTGTAATTGTTAATGTGCTTCATCGAGCGATTACATATAATCGTTTGTTATTATTTAATTAGTCGTTATCGAAACACTTGCTCGAATGACTGACTGGCGTTGCTTGCGAGGTTACACTTATCACAGTTTTTTATGGCAATTCCTAAACTATTACAAAGGTAGCTGCGAATTATATACAGGGTGTCACAGAATGTGTTCCAGGCTTAATGAGTTTATAGAGGACATTAAAATTTTTTTGAGTACAACTTTTATGTTAGACAAATAGTTAAGCCAAAATGGCGCTCCAAAGTAAATACTTAAGAATTTTCAATGGCTTTTTTCAAGGTTCTAAGACTATTAAACCAACAGAAAAACACCAAAAACTTTACTCGGACACGTGTTTCAACAGCTAAGCTGTCATCATCAGCGATACCGATACTAAAATTAAAAACAACGGGAAGCTTATACAGGGTGTCCAGAAACTCTTCTGACAAACGAAGATCGGAGATTCCTCAAATAATTTTAAGACAATTTAACCCAATTCACCTAGTCCGAAAATGCTTCCTAAGGGAGCTAGAGCTCTTTGAAGATGGCGCCTTGTAAATAGTTTTTTTTAAATACCTCCAGAACGCTTCTACTTAGAAAAGCAAAAACTGGTATGCTTATTTAGCCTTCAGAGATGAATCGATTCTATCAATTGTAAATTTCTAGTACCGGTCACAGGCGTCCGTTTTGGGTAGATTAACGGTTATTTTAACGCATAACTTTTTGTTTTTAACTTTTAAGCATTTGTGACACTAGATTATTAAATTTTCAGGTATTCTAGTACTAAAAGGTACTCTTACTTTAAGTCATTAGGATACACCGTTTTCTAGAAAAATAGATTTGAAAATTTTTTGTTTTTTTGTCATTAAAGTTAAATTTATATTTTTTGCACTAGTTGACTCTGAACTGCCAACAAAAGTAAAACCTACGTTTTTCATTGTCAAATTGTTGTCAGTTCGCGAAGTTTATCTTTTAATTTTTTACTTTACCAGGCGCCATCTTCAAAGAGCTCTAGCTCCCTTAGGAAGCATTTTCGGCCTAGGTGAATTGGGTTAAATTGTCTTAAAATTATCTGAGGAATCTCCGGTCTTCGTTTGTTAGGAGAGTTTCTGGACACCCTGTATATACTATCTGCTTATCACGCATCGTTAAACTTAATTGATTCTTAGATAAGCTTAAATAATTCCGAAAATCCTAATGGACCGTTACCATCATAATTCATAAGCAAATTTCTGTTTTTCAAAATTTCTAAACTTTCATAAGAATCAAGTTCGTTTTTATTATCTACCCTCTTAAAAAGTATTAAAGCTCCTTAAAAATTCAATGTGAACGAGATTCTTAATAATTTTGGGCCTTCTTATAGGAGTTGAGGAACAATAGGGTCGTCAATGATACACCATGTTCTTAATAGTCGACGTTTCGATTGGCGATGGCCAATCTTTCTCAAGGCAATCTAAGAGTTGGTGACATCAAGGACTCCTCAAGGGAACCATAGGGGTCCAGATCGTCAAAATTCAAAAAATTGTTTAATTATTAAATAAAATTCAAACCAACTGGTTTACGTTAAAATTACTTGGACAAGTGTGCAATAAGATAAACATGTAAAAACAATACAAAATACTAACAAATAGTGTACAAAACAACCATACATGAAGACTAGTACACGAACAATGAATTTTATTTTAATAATTAAACAATTTTTGAATTTTTGACGATCTGGACCCCTATGGTTCCCTTTGAGGAGTCCTTGATGTCACCAACTCTTAGATTGCCTTGAGAAAGATTGGCCATCGCCAATCGAAACGTCGGCTATTAAGAACATGGTGTATCATTGACGACCCTATTGTTCCTCAACTCCTATAAGAAGGCCCAAAATTATTGGGAATCTCGTTCACATCTACCCTCTTAATTAATTCAATGTCGCCTACTCTATGTAGCAATTTTCAAGCATATGCATGGCAACACTGGACCTATCTGTGCGATGATATTTGACATGAGCTACGTGCTCTTTAAAACGAGTTTTAATAGGTCTCTTGGTTTGCTCTATATATACTTGGTTACAGTCTTTACAATTGATTTTATATATTCCCGATTTATCACACATTTCTATTGGGTCTTTCGGCTTGCCTAAAAGATTTTGCAACCTGTTACTACTAGAGGTTACTGTTTTATAATCAAATTTTGAAAATATTTTTTGAAGACCTTTTGTAAATGTGGGATAATTTGGTAATTTGACATGTTTCTTATCTATTTTGCTATTACTAGTTCCTAACGTTGTAATGTTTCTAATGTTTAACTTATGTTTATGTTTTCTAATTATGTTTGTGACGATTGATTCTTGAAAACCATTGTATGATGCAATCTGCTTAATATTTCGCAGTTCTTTATCAAAGTTTTGTTTTGACAATGGGAAATGTAATAATCTGTGAATCAAAAAGTTGAGAGATGCAAGTTTATGTTCATAGTGTTACTGTCTTTACGATAAATATCTATATCTAGTTTGTTGCCATTTCTTGTCACTAAAGTGTCTAAGAAAGGTAACTTAAGGTTTGTTTCTGATTCATAGGTAAACTTAATCGTCTCAAATTTTGAATTTAAAATTTCTACAAATTTCTGAGGGCTGTAAACTTTAGTGTCGATGACTGCAAAAACGTCATCTACATATCTACACCAAATTCTAGGAAAATATTCTAAATTATTTTTTAAATCAGTTTGAAATTTACCCATGAACAGGTTAGCCATAAACTGTTACTCATTGTTGTACCATAATTTTGTTGATAAATATTATTGTTAATTTGAAAGTAGGTTTGACTCATACATAATCTTTCTAATTTAATAAAATTATCTATTTCTGAATTGTCTAAATGGTTTTGGTGTAACATATCTTTCAAATAATCTAAAGTGATATCTAACAAATCCTCGGAGATTTTTAACAATGACGAATTAAATTTGTTCAATAAAGGCTTGAAATATAACTTTAATCCTTTAGAATAGATAACTCTAAAAAATTCATTAGGAATGCCTGTAAAATTCAAATTTCAGATAATATTCAGCAGTTACCAAAATTTAAATTTAACGCGAGAGAAATAAACATTGTTAAAAATCTTAAAGAGAAAAGTTGTTGTTATCTCAAAGCAGATAAAGTCAATAAAGTAGTTATTTTGGACAAAGAGGATTATTTTGAGTCAGTTCAGGTGTAATGAAGGCCCCTATTCATTAATATCTAAAAATCCTCTTCCCAAAATGATTGCTGATACCCGTAGAGTCTTATTAGAATGTGGAAAGATTATACCAAAACAACTTAGGTTTAGACTATCTAACCAGGTTCTTCCTAGAATGTATTGTTTACCTAAGATACATAAACCCAGAAAAGCAATGCGTCCCATTGTTTCAGGTATTAATGCTCCTACTTATCTGATATCTAAATGGTTGTCAACTAAATTTAAATTAGTTTTGATATCAACAATAAAATTTCAGTGTTCAAAATTCATACGATTTTATTGAAAAATTAAAAACATTGAGCTGACTGGAGAACGAAGTTTTAGTTTCATTCGATGTCTGTTCATTGTTTCCAAGCGTTCCGATAGATATCACTTTAGATTATTTGAAAGATATGTTACACCAAAACCATTTAGACAATTCAGAAGTAGATAATTTTATTAAATTAGCAAGATTATATGTATGGAGTCAAACCTACTTTCAAATTAACAATAATATTTATCAACAAAATTATGGTACAACAATGGGTAACAGCTTATCTCCGTTTATGGCTAACCTGTTCATGGGTAAATTTGAAACTGATTTAAAAAATAATTTAAATATTTTCCTAGAATTTGGTGTAGATATGTAGATGACGTTTTGCAGTCATCGACACTAAAGTTTACAGCCCCCTCAGCAATTTGTAGAAATTTTAAATTCAAAATTTGAGACGACCAAGTTTACCTGATGAAACATAAACAAACCTTAAGTTACCTTTCTTAGACACTTTAGTGACAAGATATGGCAACAAACTAGATATAGATATTTATCGTAAAGACACTAACACTATGAACATAAACTTGCATCTTTCAACTATTTGATTCACATATTATTACATTTCCCATTGGCAAAACAAAACTTTGATAAAGAACAGCGAAATATTAAGCAGATTGCATCATACAATGGTTTTCAAGAATCAATCGTCACAAACATAATTAGAAGACATAAACATAAGTTAAACATTAGAAACATTACAACGTTAGGAACTAGTAAAGCAAAATAGATAAGAAATATGTCAAATTACCAAATTATCCCACATACACAAAAGGTCTTCAAAAATATATTTCAAAATTTGATTATAAAACAGTAACTCTAGTAGTAACAACTAACAAATCTTTTAGGCAATCCGAAAGACCCAATAGAAATGTGTGTGATAAATCGGGGAATATATAAAATTAATTGTAAAGACTGTAACCAAGTATATATAGGCAAAACCAAGAGACCTATTAAAACTCGTTTTAAAGAGCACGTAGCTCATGTCAAATATCATCACACAGATAGGTCCAGTGTTGCCATGCACATGCTTGAAAATAACTATAGAGTAGGCGACATTGAAATCATTAAGAGGGTAGATAATAAAACGAACTTGATTCTTATGAAAGCTTAGAAATTTTTAAAAACAGAAATTTGCTTATGAATTCTGATGATAACGGTCCATTAGGATTTTCGGAATTATTTAAGCTTATCTAAGAATCAATTAAGTTTAACGATGCGTGATAAGCAGATAGTATATACAGGGTGTCCAGAAACTCTCCTGACAAACGAAGACCGGAGATTCCTCAGATAATTTTAAGACAATTTAATCCAGTTCACCTAGTCCGAAAATGCTTCCTAAGGGAGCTAGAGCTCTTTGAAGATGGCGCCTGGTAAAGTAAAAAATTAAAAGATAAACTTCGCGAACTGTTGTTTTTAATTTTAGTATCGGTATCGCTGATGATGACAGCTTAGCTGTTGAAACTCGTGTCCGAGTAAAGTTTTTGGTGCAGTTTTTGGTGTTTTTCTGTTGGTTAAATAGACGCTGCAGTTGGTGTCCCTTTCCTTTGATCTAAGACTATTGAAATGTTATGAAAAGTATCTTATCGTGTGTTATGCCTGATTCAAATTTGACAAAATTTTGTATCTATCAAAATTCAAAATAGCAAATTTTCAAAAATTTGATATAATAATTTGATTTAAACGAAAATTTGGTTTCGTCGGTTTCAAAATAAATAAAAAAGATGGTGCAGTTGATTTTTGAAAATTTCAAAAAATGTGAAGTGTCGTTTCTTGTGGAGACAAAATTTTTAACCAATTTTGATGAAAATATTCAAACATGTATTTTAAAATATCTTAAACATAACTGTCGAACAGATTTTTAATAACTTTAAAAATAAAAATTTTATAGGGCATTGAAGTCGAAAAGATAAACAAAATTAAGGTCGTTCGAATAGTATGAAATTTTGCAGGAATGGTCACTAAGCTCTACTAAAGACAAATAAATTATTAAATTTAAAGTTAATTTAACAATAGCTAAATAATTACTGAAGCAATCATAAGGTAAAATTACAATTAAGTCTTAGTAAATTTCTTTTAATGCTGTAGCCAATTTGTGTAAATTTACTATAAATAATTACCATTGTAAAATAATTGATCTAACTTTTCCTTTCACTTTTTAAGATTTACGAACTGTCATAACTATAGTCATTGATTGCTGTCAGTTTCATTCGAAATTTTGAAATTAAAATTGCTCTGGTGGCTTGATGTATTACGACAGGTTGTTCGCGTACTTGTGCACATGCTAAACCAACCTCGCTACTAGCTCTTCTTCGCTAGCAATTGCTGTACCGTCGTAATAGTTATTTGTATCACAAGACCATAAACTGACCTTTAAACTATAAACAACGCAAGTGCAACAAAATGATTTTTAAAATTAGCTACTGCAATTTTTTAGCTAATTAACAAGAATTATAATGGCGACCAAGATGTGATTGTAATTTTCACTTATGGTTGTTCAATAGGTAGATATTTTTCAGCATTAAAAAATGTTAAATTTTGCTTACAAAAAAATAAACATCGAAATTCACAACCCAATTGTTCTCAAAGACTTTCGTGAAAGTTGTCATTGTATTCGAACGACAATAATTTTCAAGTAGTTTGTTATTAGTGTAAATATTTTTATTTACTAGTTATTTATAATTTCTAAATCAGTCAATTAAAGTTATTAATTTTGTGTAATCTAGTAATGATAATTTACCCATCTTTTATTATTACCACAGTTTGTGATCGTATAAATTATAAGTAACATATGTCGTATTAAATCGATACTCATTCTCTGATGAAGTAAACTTAATTAAAAAAGTTCCCAAAACGTATCTAGAAATTGAAGGTTATTATGCTTGTGTTATTTCGGAACCCCAAGAAGGATTTAATTATACAGTATCTAAATTATTAATTTTTTTGAATTTTTGTTGTATAAAATTTAATTTCTAAAGTTATCAAAAATCTGTTCGACAGTTATGTTTATGATATTTTAGAGTACACGTTTGGACATTTTTAATAAAATTGGTTGACAAGTCAAAAAATTGAATACAATGAAAATTATTGTGAAATGTTAAGTTCTTTTGTAAGGTAAAATTGAACATTTTGAACATGGGTAAGCAACAATTAGTGCAAATTTCAATCACATCCTGGTCGCCGTTGTAATTCCTATTATTTAAAGATTTTTATTTAGATAGTTTAATAATTGCTAAAGTTTTACTCTACAAAGTAAACTAACTTTAAGTTTGACATTTAATTTGTATTTAGGGGAGCTTAGAGACCATTTCTGCAAAATATCATAGTATTCGGACGACATTATTTTTTCGACTTCAATATAATATTTTTATTTTTGAAGTTATTAAAAATCTATTCGACAGTTATGTTTAAGATATTTTAAAATACATGTTTGTAAATTTTCATCAAAATCAAATTATTACATCAAGTACTTGAAAATTGAATCCGCCATTTTGAATTTTGAAAAATCAAAAATTTTGTTAAATTTGAATCGGACATAGTTAAAAACATTGGAAATTCTTAATTTTTGACTTTGGCTTAACTATTTGTCTAACATAAAAGTTTTACCAAAAAAGTTGTTTATTTTAATGTCCTCCTATAAACCATTTAAGCCTGGAACACATATTCTGTGACACTCTGTATAATATCTACGATACCTATACATTAACCCATATTCAGACGTTCGCATCATCTTTTAGTCACTCTCACACTAACTAATAGTTTTTTAAACAATACACACTTAATTCTTTTAATAATGCTCGACCATTTTTTTCGCGAACACAAGAACCTTTTTTTCAGCTAACATTTCTTAGGTTGAAACATAATGCATCACCATTCAGTACTAAAACGCGAAAAACCGAAGTTGTCACATTTTCAATGACAGGTAAACTATTTTGGGTTTACACTACCATCTAAGCCAAATAAATTACCTTACCATTTGAGTTGAAAAATTAATTTGCACTGGTCTACTTTTTCGGTCTTTTAGCAAATTCATCATACCCAACTACGCTTTGCCTCTTCAACTGCAATTGGATTTTACCTGAATTCGTTGCTACGTATGTAACGTAATGATGTACATTTTTCGGTTCTGAATGCCAATGTAATCGTCTCAAAGGTTGCTCTTGTTGATCTTGTAATCACTATTCTCTAAATCGAGGTTATTGTATGATGTGGATGAATCGATAGTTGCATAATCAATACTTTCCTCATTGTCGTTATTTGGATTTTGGGTCTCTAAAGCTGAGCCTTCTTTATGAGCGGATACATTGCACGGTTAACCTTTGATGTCATCACAATAACAAATGCCTAACACTTTTTGTCAATTTTTGCTCAATTTGCGACATTTTCGCTTTGAAATATGAATCATTTCTTTTACCTCAAACATTTTGATTTGCTTACATGAACACTCTTGCCTGTCCTCGTTTGTTATAAATTTTGATTGATAACGTAAGTTTTATGTGTGTGAATTCGCCACATTTTTTGATGTCAAAAAGTGCATAAAGTCGTTGTTGCAATCCTATGTGATATTGTGGGTCGAATTATTTTGATTTATTCCTTGTACTTGGGCAGCTATTCGCTTTTAGATGATAAAGAAATTCCCGAGACTAGTCATCAATGTTTCGGCAAACACCAAATCAGACAATAACTTTAAAAAAAATGAAAACATTGAAACTTTGGCTACTTAGTCTTTCTGGTTTGTCTTCAATTAACAAATATGCCAGACGTGTACTATTGGCACACAACACCATTAATACATCCTGGAAGATCAAACAACTGAAACTTCAAATAATTATAGTTTTCGCTTAAGTAACAGATGATTATATAACTTATCTTCAAGCAGTCGAAAATGTTGACATGGTGTATCTCTATAGAAACTGTGGTCGTGTCGCCCAAGTCAAAATATACGGTCATTGAAAGCATTTATAGAATTTAAAATTTCGTTAGTTGATATTTTTGGTTTTGGTTTCCATGACTGGTTTTTAAAACTTCAAAACTGTCAAAAAGGTTGCTCGGAGACAGTCATGAAGTTTTAGTTATTATTGCATAACAAATAATACCGGTATCTAATTCTGTTTGAATCAATCAAAACACAAACACCAAAAATTACATACTTACAACTTACATACGGCATCTAAGGCAACCAATAGTTTTTTTTTTATTAAACGCTAAAGGAAATCCTTTATGTCAAATGTCAAATATATTTCGTATTTATGCTGGATTTATGCAGACAAAATTAACAATCAAAAAGTAACAATTAACAAAACAATTATCAAGTAAGAAATAATTAGCTATTTATATTGTTGATTTAGTTTGACATTTTCATATAATGTAACGAGTGTTCAAATAAAAACTGGGCTGTAGGCCGTGGAATTGAATTCTACAGTGTATACAAAAGTACTGCAAAGTAACGTGTGATGGCGTAGAAATATACCTAACCTAAATATTCACAGAAATGAATGCTTTCTACTTACCTAAACTTTGAATCAACCGACTACGTGTCAAAAAAATTATGAAATATCCAGCATTAGTAGGTGGTTGAATGCTTATATGTTTGCCATCAATGGCACCTACACAATTTGGCATATTCCATCTTTTAAAATACTGTTGAGCTATGATACTCCAATCTTCTCATCATAGTAGTTTTAAAACTAATAGTGCTAGTACTTTCCATAGTGCTTACGTTGCCTCTATTAGAATTACGCACACTTTTGAATAACCTATATAATACCCAGATGTAATTTCCCTCATAGAGCATCTTGCATTCTGACAAGTAGCTAAAAAAATTGACCTAAGAGCTTATTTTCTTATTAAGAAAATGTGATGGTAATAACAGCATCAAGATGTGAGAAAACTCTAACCCAATTTTCGATATTCATTTCGAGGGTTATGAAAGGATAAAAGCACAATTTAAAAATAACAGCCAACTTCTTTTTTTCAAATTCTGAAATGTTCATTCTTAAACAATAATAATAATAATGATTTTTTCATATGTCTTTTTACACTATTTGCAAGATATTGAAGAAATTTTGTACTGTTTAATTCTTAACGATGTAGTACACCAGTCACACGTGAAGTACTAATATTTTCTTATAATGCAACCCTCACGTACCTTTTGCTATTATTTTATGTAATCCGCTTTAAAAGGGTTACTTTGTTATACCAATAATTTTAGATTTTAATCGTTATTAGAGTTACCTAAGTAGTAAAATAATTTTAAAATAATTATTTCGCCTTTGTTGGTTATTTTATGAAAAAAATATATAACTGTTCTAGGACACGAATGATTTATTATTCTATACCTTTTATAACTGGACTGTGCATTGAATGCACAAAAGCGACATTTCATACATACGCAGAAGTTACAAGATTAATGTTGCTTAATGTAGTACTGGCAACATTAAGGGTAATAAGTTTTAGTTATACATATAAACAATAGATCCAGAGTTAAATAAGTTGGGAATTGTGTGTCCTTAAGCGGTTTAACATTTTATTTATTTTTTGTTAGGCACTCACATAATGTATTCCCTTGTTTTTAATATAAATCGTCATCGGAGTTCCTACTATGAGAATTGTTTTGTGAATTTTACTTAGCTATACGTTTCTTTTAGTTATTTTCAATTTAGTTATTTCTTTCTTATCGTTTTCGGAAAGATTTTACGAAATAAAATTTTCAAACAGGCATTCAATATAAAAAGAAGGGGGAGAGGCATAAAGAAGGAAAAGAAAAGCCTTGGAAACGAAAAAATTTAAGGAGCGGGGGAAGGTGGGTTTGAGGTTTTTGGTTTGGGGGTTGGGGGGTTGTTTTTTTTTTTTTTTTTTTTTTTGTTTCGTTTTTCGGGCTGTTGTTTTTTTTTTTTTTGGGTTTTTACTAATGGGGGGGGTTTTTTTTTTTTCTTCTTTATTTTTTTTTTTTTTGTTTTGGGTTGTGTTTGTTGAATTGGGACAGGGGGGGGTGTTTTTTTGTTGGTTGTTTCTTTTTTGTTTTGTATCGACTAAAAACAAAACAGTTGTAAACTTGTCGGACTACCCACTCACCGAAGACTGCATATCAATTTTGTCAAAAGGGATGAACTACGCCATTGCTCCAAGCAAGATACCCACAGAAGAGATAATAGCAGAAGTGGAAAGTGTCATCAGAAAGCTTCCAGTTGAAGAAGCAGAGGAAATACGCCACGAGACTTGCCGGATTTTACAACGTTCCAAAGCTCCACGTAGGAACATCACTCGCGCAGAAGAAATTGCATTAAAAGAACTCAGAAGCAATCAAGAAATCATGGTGACACGCGCAGATAAAGGCAACGCTACAGTAGTCATGAACACCGAAGACTACAAAATGAAAATCAAATTGCTACTGGATCCACAACTTTACACCAAGTTAAAAGGAGATCCAACCAACAAAATTGAAAAACAAACGAGAGCCGCAATCAAACATTCAGCTATACCAGTCGATCAACATCGTCAACTGCTACCTTCCGGGACCAGACCACCTAGACTATACGGATTACCAAAATTCACAAATTTGGTAACCCCTAAGGCCAATTGTCAGCACATGTGGATCTCCAACTTATGAACTGGCCCGTTACGTGGCTAAGTTTCTACAACCGTACGTGGGAAGAACTGAATCTTTTGTGAAGAACTCCGAACACTTCGTCGAATTACTGATGACTCTGGAAGTAACCAATGACGATATACTAGTTAGTTTTGATGTAGAATCGCTATTCACTAACGTACCAGTCGACGATACACATAACATCATAAAACAACTGTGCACAACCCATGGGTTAAGAGAAGACATACCAGAGCTAGCAAGAATATGTCTGAATACAACTTACTTTCTATGGAACGGAGATTTCTACGAACAAAAATCAGGTGCAGCCATGGGATCACCATTATCACCGGTTATTGCGAATATCTTTATGGAAGCATTCGAGCAAGAAGCCATTCAATCCAGCGAACAGAAACCGAAATGCTGGTTCAGATACGTGGACGATACCTTTGTCATATGGCCTCATGGGAAAGAAGCACTTACTGTATTTCTTAACCACCTCAACACTCAGCACGAAAAGATCAAGTTTACCATGGAGACAGAAGAGAATAAGGAGCTTCCCTTCCTGGATGTTCTAGTGAAACGAGGGGATAACAACAAGTTGGCTCATAGTGTATATCGTAAAAGACACACACCGACCGATACCTCCATGCCACATCACACCATCATCCACAGCAGAAGCGGTCTCTAATCAAAACTTTATTGCATAGAGCTAACAAGATTCCTGACGAGGTTCACAAGGCAGAAGAACTTCGACACGTCCAACAAGCCCTAATGAAGAACGGCTATACCAGAAAAGAAATAAGAGCCGCCTGTCGCAGGAAATCCGAAAAAGAGAAGGAACAGGTCACCACCTACGCTCGTTTGCCATTCATTGCTGGAGTAACTGACAAATTAAGAAAATCATTGGAGAAGAAGAATATCGGTGTCAGGTTTGGAACGGTTAGAAAAATCCAGCAACTACTACCTTCTAATAAAGATAACCTGCCGAAACTCTCAACAAAAGGGGTCTACCAAATTGATTGTTCATGTGGAAAGGTCTACATTGGTCAAACCGGACGCAACATAAAATGTAGATTAAAAGAACATCACCGAGACGCCAAGTCCAGAGCGGTAGATAAATCAGCAATCGCAGAACATCTACACGAAAAAGGAAAACACATCATCAACTTCGAGGAAGCTAAAGTTCTATCAAGGACTAACAACTACTATCCAAGGATAATCAGAGAATCCTTAGAAATTATGAAAAATAAAAACAACTTCAATCGAGAAGATGGTTACCGATTAAGCAACACGTGGAAACTAACTCTTCACAAAACAAAGAAAACAAATGTCGCCACAAAATTAGTCGATACCAAACAGAAGATCAACCAACCATCGAAAACCAACCACCCGTCACTGATCGACATCAACCAACCGTAACGGAACATAGGTATATAACGAGGAGCAGAAGACAACAACATCAGTCTTTAGAGTAACTTCTGAAGAAGCTAACAGCATGGTTAGCGAAACGTCAAGCAGAGAACGTAGGAAGGAAGGACGAACACGGCTCAACCCGGAAGATAATAATCTTAATAAAAAAGGCAGGAAAAGTTAACTTTATTTTTTTTTAGACTTTTTATCAATTTTTTACTAAACTAGTCTTGCAAAGAAGCCCATTGAAACATTTCATACTCGTTATCGTGATCAGAAAGTTTTTATTTCAAAAATTATTTATTTTTGATACGTAAATATTTAAAGGGTAAGGTTTGATTTACATACTAATCCAAAGGTGAAAGAAAACTATTCCACTCAATTTTGAACATCCTAAATGTTTTTCATTTTTCTTATATCAAAAATAATCTTTGTCATGATTCTAATCAGTTTATTCAGTATACTCGGAATCACCAGAGGAATGACTATTTGCAGTAAAATATGATCATTGACATGCAATAGTGGTTTGTTTATGTAATCAAAAATATTCGTAAGATGCAGTTCAGAAACGTATGTCGTTTATATTTTGTGTGCAAGCATTGAAACGCATGTCGTATAATTTTCTTACATTCGATATCAGCTGATCATACCGTTTTTTCAACTTTCCTTTATTGAAATCAGTATTTTTATTAATACTTTGACTTCAATTAAGAAAGGGAATTAATGCTGAAAAACATAAAAAAATAAAAATTTATTTATAATTCTAAATGTTGTCCCCTTTTTGGTGAGGATTTCTTAAAGGTGGATGTCGAATGATGTAGTTCAATAAAACTCCATGTACTACTTAATGTTGCCGACGTTTCGACTAGACATTTGCTAGTCTTTATCGAAGCCTCAAATGAATTTGGAGTATTAAAGGTATTCATAAGTGTTCGATTTACAACACAATTAGAAGCGTATACAGATGCCTGATGTAAGTAATGCATGCACGGGATGTTCCAGATCAGGAGTGTTGTGTAAATACTCTAAGTCTAAATACTCAAATGGAGCAGTTACTTGGACAAGTCAGAAACAGAAATATGCTGCTCTATCCACCATCGAAATAGTGGTTTCGTGAGTATATTTGCAAACTGATCTTTACCTGTAACATGTTCATCTTCAATAACCCCTTCATTTACCTATTCCGTAATAAAATAATATCAGTCGATATGTTTCGACTTCTTTTGAAACTCAAATTTTTTTGGTATAGTTTAATCCGCATTTACGCTGTTATTGTTATTATGTAGACACGGTATAATTGTGTTTCAGTTATTTCACACATCATACGGTTTAACCAAATGGTATCTTTTACACCTTCATGACCAGCTGTATACCCTGCTTCGGTAGTGGATATATCAACAAATTTCTGACTTGCCCAACTGCTCCATTTCAGTATTTATACAACACTACTGATTTGATACATCTCGTGCATGCATCACCTGTATCTTCAGCATCTGTATATGCTTCTAATTGTGTTCCATTCACTTCGTACAGCAACCCATATCAACGTTTTCAAATATCGGAAGGTTGCTGCTTTCCAATGTGCTATTTGACGATTAGTCAGGAATTCCCACACTACACTTACAGCATAGATTATATCTCATCTTAGGGTAACCGAAAGATATCTTAAACTACCCGCTGCTTCATGATAGGGAATAGGTAAAGTTGCCTCCAAAAATGATTTTTTAAAAAATGTTCACATTTTTTAAAGTTTTTAACAATTTCGAGTATCAAATTTTAAAGCAGTACTGATATTGGTGAATTTTGTTCACTTAAGGCTGTTTTATCAGTCGGGACAATTTCAGATTTCTAGTAGGCGGTTCACTATTTTAATTTCTTGTTACATAAATAGCTATTTGTTGTTTTTTCTGTTTCTAAAACTGTTTAAAATGCACGTTATGTATAAAAAAAATTGACATCAACAATTCAACAATATATTATTTATCTATTAATATTAATCGGCTTCCAAGTCTGGCCTGTTGCGCTCAGAAAAATTCGCCCACGAGTAAATTCATTTCACAATTCTCCAAGAGTTTTCAGTATTTATCGTTTACTTAATGTTAATTTTTCTCATTGATTTTTAAGTAAAAATTAAAAAAGTAGGGTTGTCAGAAAATTATTATCTATGTCGCGCAGGAGTCGAAATTTGGGCTTATAAGGAAATCCATTTTTCTATTATTTTACGTTTTAATTAAATTAAATACAACGAAAATAAATAATAATGTTAGCTATATGTTTGTGCAAAATCAGGAAAACATTTCTAAAAATAAGCGAGATAAATTTACATATACTTTATAGTTCCCTGAGAGAACAGCTTTAATCTAAATTAATGTAAGGCGTTCTTCAATTATTGTATAATTTGTATATTGTTCTAAATAAATTTCCAGTCTTGATAAAGCCCATACAACGGTGGGCGAAACGTCGGCGATTACAACCTACTGAGTTGAGTATTCTTCCCACCTCCACCTAGAAGGGCTCTTATAGAGTACACATATTATATGATACGGAATGTTTGGCTCAATTTCCTTATCGTCATGTTTCTCTAAGTAACCACTACAAGGCATTTTGACGGGATTACAGTCAGACTGTTAAATTTGCCTTAGACTCTTCTTATGTATTCACCTTGTTTTATATAAACACCATTATTTATTTTTGTGATTTCTAATTTGAAATTGCTTCGAACTCACGTTTAAGTTCATCAAGTAAGTTTCCAATTGAATTCTTGTAATTTCCGGTAATGGGTGCCTTCTGAGAGTATCCAGCCGAGCTTTGTATCGCTCAATTGTTCCATGAAGGCAAATTTTAAATGTGATACAGTCTGATTGTTATTTAACACTTTTTTCTACAACTGTTTTCTCTTGAGTTGAATTTTCTTCTACAGGGTCACATTTTTTAATTAACACAGGTACTATCTCTGTCTTTGTTGTGTTTTCTCTAAGGACTATACTATACTTGTTTGAAATGTAATTATTTTATAGTCCCAACGCATTGCTTTAGAATGCATCGCGCAAAAGAGCATCAAGGTTAAATACGAGTTAAAGACTCTATTTTTCCCCCGCGACTGGACAGACGAGTGGTTAAGAGTTCAACCTTTAAATCTAACTGTTGCGGTTTGGTTAGGTATAGTGCCATTTTGTTTGTCTCGCCAGTGTTTAGGTCAGGTTTGAATATAAATAGGTTAGGTTAGGTTTGTTAGGTTAGGCAAGATAGAAAGACCAAGATCAGAATACAAAAATGTTGTTGAAAAAGTTGTTCAGGTTTTTATTCTGAATCAATTCGTGTAATAATATAAGGGGGTTATAAGCAAGTCAATAAAATCTTGTCCTTGTCCTCCAGTTCTACACTTCAACATGGTTCTGTTCTATTAAGGGTAGAGAAGGTTCTTTGAGTGGATCATACTTCAACCATTCAACAATTGTCCGGTTCTCCCGCTCAGCAGATCCACTTTGCTCTGGAGAATACGGTATCATTTTTCGAAATTGATTCCAATGTCGTTCAACAACAATTGTACGATAAAGTTGTAGAAGTTGTAACATTTCTTTTAGACTTAAGTCCCTCTTGTATATATGTACCGTATTTGTTCTGAGTATTGTTGGTTGTATACCCTTTAAAAATTCATATTAGGAATAATTTTCAAAATTTATTGATAAAAACATGCCATTTAAAAGATTAGGTTTCCTACTCTTGTCCCTCTTCCTGTTCACGCCGTTGAAGCCAGACGCTTCTTTGAAAATTAGGCCCTTTTTTCTTTATTTTACGTGAGTAATCCTTAAAAAAAATAATTATTAATATTTATAGTAATTGATTTCTTCATTTTAGGATATAAATTTATACCAAAATAGTTGCTAGGATTATCGTGAAGAACTCTTTGGCCACTTCAACCTGGGCCACTACCGTTACCGTTACCATTGCTTTGCTTTACATTACGTTTCCTTTTCTGAAGGTTGGAAAAATTAAACTTCATCTTAATTATGGAACTCACCATTAACAGTTCATCAATAAGGACCAATTAAATAATTCGTCGAAAGTTCGAAAAGGTCATCAAGTGCAAAGGTCCAGTCGGTCTTGACAAAGTGGATGTCGCAAAACATCTGTAAGGCGGTCTATCGTTGATAACAGGAAGGTCAGAGAAACTTTGTATTACCTGCTGTCAATATTGTAACCTTGAAGGAAAATTTTGAGTTAATTTAAAAGAAGTAAATAATTAATTCACTTACTCTATAGCATTCAATGGGTAGAACCCTAGTAGAAATAACGTTGCTATATATATTTTTTTACGATCTCTTACACACGTTATCTTTTTCTTGTACAAATTAATGCTTACAACCTTGATTCGGTTTGTTTATGATTTGGTGCTGCCACCTATTAATTTATTTTTGTTTTAATGTATATATTCAGTGGTGTACTACGGGATTATCTTTTATCTTTTACTTCAAACATAATTAACATTTTAACATCAATTAACGGGTAAACAAGGCCTTATTTACTCGTGACTAATTTAATTATAAATAAATCATAACTCTTAAAAAATCATAAACAAAAAGACAACACGTATGAACATCTGTCGATATTGTAGGTTAATGTCATGGTATTTTTGGGTAATTAATGTTGGCTGTCCATATCTAATAAACAAAGAGAATAACATATTTCTGTTAATTAAAATGTCTGTGTACATACCATAAAATAAATGATGCTTGGTTAAACAACTGGTTTTCCAATCGTTTTATTATTGTGTCATTCGTCCTCTTTCAGTTTTTTTGCTTTTCGGTGGACTCGGCCAAAATAAGTACTTAAAGCTATTATTCGAGTCTGGCGCCCCTTTACAAGAAAAATGAGTAAAACCGAACCTGCCCCAAAATACTGAAGTAGTCGTTGCATCGCTGTCAAAAAACGAAATAAACGAACACAATAATTACCTACTAAATTTAATTTATATAAAATCTGTAACTTCATAAGGTTTATACGTGATAAAGTCTTTCCCCTCATCATATAATAATTCCTTTACAATGTGCTTCATTCAAGAAAATTTTTAGGAAAGCTTCTAAATCAGACGAAGTAATAAACACTTCGTAAAGACTTTTTGCATGGGACCACATAAATCGGTGGGAGTAGTTTCACTGGAGCAATAAATTTTACAGTTCGGGTACCATAGTTTGCACGACAATGCGTGCCATACATCAATCCATCACAGAATTCTCCGTCTTCTTCAACAAAAATACCTCTTTTCTGTAGAAATTTTTGACTTGACTTTTATTTTGGTGACATAATCTTTCATACAAAGTATTTTGTATTTTCTTTTACTTAATATTACAGTCCGCTCTTTAATAAACATACACCCATCTGTATTAGCTTTAAATGTTCATGAAGATCTTTATAATAATGTTGTGTCATCAACATATTGAATAGCAGCAAGTATATTTTGAAAATGTAAACGAAAGCCATTTACAAATATTAGAAATGATAGAGGTCCTAAAATTGATCTTTGAGGTATTCCACGATGTGATTGCAAATATTTAAAAAAAAACCATTTAGCTTCACTGTTCGCTTCCTATTTGTTAAATACGATTTGAATAATTAATGATATACTAGTATTATCAAAGTTTTCATTTTTTTCGAAAGAATATCGTGTGAAAGGTTATCAAATGCTCTTGAAAGATATAAAACAATTGCTATTGCAAAATTACCTTGCTCAAAGCATTCCCCAGTATAATTAACAAAACTGATGTTAGCGTCAGAAGCGCGTTTACTCTTTCTTAATCCAAATTGATTCTTAAACTATAACATTATTTTCAAAATGGATTTCACTTCACTCGTCCGGTAATTACAAATCAGTCAGTGATAAAAGTTGCTTTCACTCCGAATAAAACATGCTATTTTTTCTTCAAACGTCGTGTATATACAGAAGAAAGAAAAGTTGCTATATATATATAAATGATAAGTTTTTCGACATCTAGTGTCGACTCGTGAAAGCGTTCACGTACGAAAATGTTAGCAACTTTGCCGACAGGTATGTAAAGCAGTTACATAGTCGATTCTTCAATAATTATAGCCAACCTAACAGTTGGCAAGTATAAAAATTTCGAATCGCCTGCAGTAAAGTACGCAGAGGTTGTACAATAGCAAACAAACACTGAGAATCACCCGACAGCTGTTTCGTCCTTTTGGGACTCATCGGGAGTGAGAGAACTCGAGTGTAAGTTCACTATTGTACAAACGCGCGCTGTCGACTATATGCCCTACTGGAGGGATCACAATATTTAAATGATAAGTTTTTCGACATCTAGTGTCGACTCGTGAAAGCGTTCACGTACGAAAATGTTAGCAACTTTGCCGACAGGTATGTAAAGCAGTTACATAGTCGATTCTTCAATAATTATAGCCAACCTAACAGTTGGCAAGTATAAAAATAAAGGCGATTCGAAATTTTTATACTTGCCAACTGTTAGGTTGGCTATAATTATTGAAGAATCGACTATGTAACTGCTTTACATACCTGTCGGCAAAGTTGCTAATATATATATATATTATAAGGTATATTGTTTAATATCAGCAGCCCTCCTATCGTTCAGTTTAAAAATTGTTTGTCGCTAGTAGTCACATAGTTTTAGGTACCTTCAGAGCGGCAGTAAAAATACTTTTAGTTCCGCTGCTAATAGCTACCGGTGGTGGACAAAAAAGGGCAACTTTTGCGTCAACAAAGGTCTAAGTTTACTGACGTTTGAAGAGAAAGTAAATTTTTATATCTCTAATCTGTAATTATTTCGCAATTCTAAGGGGATTACTGTGATCGACACATCGAAACGTCAATTCATAATCCACTTAACTACAAACGGACGTGTTTTTTTTTCGCATGAAATGTTTAATTTGGAACAAAAATTCAATTATTGCAAGAAATTATAACATAACTATTTGAGAATGGAAGTTTTCCGTAGTGATATTTTTTGATAATAATTTTAACCACGTAAATAATAATCGTTATTGGCTTGGTTAAAACGCATGTCGGCAACTTCAATATTATGAAATTACATGTGGTGGCGTCCTTTAGTATTTCAATTACTTTAGCTGATACGACATGCGAGTTAATATACACAATGAATTAAGACTTACAAATCAACTTTATTGGGAGGGTAATAGCAATTCTAATATGTCAAAAAAATCGAATTGTTTTAAAGAAGTTTAAGGGCGCCAGTTATTCATTTCGTACGGCAAAATGATTTATCTATGATAGACAATCTGTATAGGGGAGAGTACACGCAGCCTAATAAATTACAGTTACTAAATAAACTATAAACTATTACCAAAGATTTGAAGAAAACGAAAGTTTTTGTAATACAATTTATTTTTGTTCAACAAAACACACAATTCTTAGGCTTGTGACAATAACTAAATAAGCAATTGTTTTTCTCACAAATATTGTAGTTTCTGGGTCTTGATGTAGAATTTGAATGTGAGAAATGTTCAATGAATTCCTGACTCACAATAATAAATAAACTACATCAGGATTAATTATTATGTATCTTCTCTGAATAATGACCTAATGTACATCTATTTTCTCCAGTAGCTTAATAATACAAAAGCAATTCTATAGTCTGTATACTATTGGCGCGGAGTAATAAACCTGTCAGAATGATCGAATCTCCCGTATCATATTTTTAATAGGTAAATATATTATAATAGTAAAATCTACCTTGATATGAATTATTATGTGGTTATATGTTATTTATTTTATTTGTATAGTAGATCACATTACAAATTTTACTTCTTACGTATTATATACCATTATTTTTGTATCTTGGTATAATACCCACATCTACGGCTATGATTCTCGTTTCGTCAGTACCTGGGCTGGTGGCAACGTGTTTTCACAGATTAAACCATTGTTCTCAGACCCTAGATCGGTCGATATGCTGCAAGAGCGGCACAATGGTCGTATTTTGGGTAGAATTTATTGGTTTTTACTTAACCGTAGAAGTACCGCTTTCACAAGAAAATAAAGAATTATTTCAAGCAATTATGATTTATTACTCCGCGCCAATAGTATACAGACTATAGATTCTATCTATTATTGAGTGTATTTATTGCACAGGGTGTTTAAAAAATACGTTCCGATATTTGTCCCACTTATAGATCTTATCAGTACAAACAAAAAAGTCAAAATAAATCAAATCAAAATCAACCGTTTCCGAGATACAACCTGTTTTTGAAATGAAAATAATTTACGCTCAGTAGGGGTGATTCGTCGTATTTATCAAGTCAGCTAAGGAAGTGGGTAAACCAAAGATCATATTTATTTCAACGAGGTTTTCAATAGAACAAATATCAGTATAAATACAACATTTTAATTACAAATTATTCTTAAAGAAGATGTTCAACATGTCCTCCTTCCATTTGTATACACATTTCGCATCTCCTTAAAAGTGAACGCCGCACTCTCTCAAAGAGTCCCGCATTTGTACGAACAGTCTGGCAGGCATGTTCAATTCGTTCTCGCAACTCATCTAAATTATTCACAGGACTTGAATAAACTAATGTCTTTAAATACCCCCAAATGCAAAAGTCGAGCGGAGTGAGGTCGGGAGATCTAGGTGGCTATGCAATTGGACCTCCTCGCTCTATCCACCTGCCATTGTAATTTTTGTTTAGGTAATTTCTGACCAAAACTGCATAATGCGCAGGAGCTCCATCGTGCATCAACCAAATATTAATTTTGTGGTTGAGGGGTACATCTTCTAACAGCAGTGGCAACGTATTCCGCAAAAAGTCACGGTACAATTGACTAGTCAAACGGTTAGGCAAGAAACAAGGTCCTATCAGATGGTCTCCCAACACACCAAGCCAAACGTTGATTGGAAATCGGTGTTGATGATTCGATTCAACAATGGCGTGCGGGTTTTCGTCCGCCCAAACATGGCCATTTCTCGTGAAACCAGCTTCGTCAGTAAATAAAATTTCCGTATCAAAATTTGGGTTCTCCGCAACTTTTGTTAGCATCCTTCGACAAAACACCAGTCGTGCGGCATAATCAGGCACAGTAAGAGCCTGTACCTTTTGAATATGGTATGGGTGCAATTACTGCTCGCGTAACATTCTCCAAATTAGAGAAGAATTAATATTTGTTTCAGTAGAGAGTGTTCTAGTACTAGTACCGGGATTTTCTTCAGTTCTTCTTAAAATATTAAGTTCTGCCTCGGGAGTAGAAACTGATCTAGGCCGACCACCATCACCGTTTCTGGATTTAAACGATCCAACTTCGGATAAACGTTGATGTAAATTTGTAAAAAGTTTGGCACACGGAAGTATCCGGTTTGGGAATGCTTCGGCATAAAGGCGACGTGCCTCATAAGCATTTCCATAGGCCTTGCCATACATGAAATTCATGTCTGCCATTTCTGCGTTGGTATATTCCAGCATATTTGAAAATTTTAACAATGAGCAACAGCAACAACGACTTCAATAGCAACAATAACACTAACAATGACAGCCACTCAATGATTACAACAAATGCGGCAAATGGACTAACAGAAACGAACAAATTTTGTTTTGTTATTTCCATAGTTGACGTGCTAAATACGACGAATCACTCCACCTGGGCTTAGTAATTTTAATTTCAAAAACTGCTTGTATCTCGGAAACGGTTGATTTTTGGACTTATGTTTATTTTGATTTTTTTGTTTGTACTGATGAGATCTATAAGTGGGCCAAATATCGGAACGTATTTTTTAAACACCCTGTATATAGTGCGAACGTTTACTCTGGACTAATGGATATAGGTAAGTTCCAGATTGTTTACGACAAAAACCCTCAGGTAGCTGAATTTTGTTTTTTTAAAGCGTGTATTTCCTCAAATTCATATTAATTTTGTACTCCTTCTACTTTTTGCAATGACGTCATCAATATATTTTTTGAATGACACCCCCTACATGTTTTTGCAGTTTTGGGTAGATTTAAGCATTCTGAGTTCAAACATGTGTCACTTTTGACATTGACGTTGACAGTTCCCAAGATATTAATTTTTAAACTAAAACAAAAACTAGAAATATTTTACAAGTATTTTTGAAACAAGTGATAAACATTTTCTGTCAGTCAGTTTGACAGTTGGTAACAATTATTTACATACCTTTACCTTGAAGAAAATGGTTCCGAAAAGCAAAAAATTGAAATTATGATTATGATTTTTTGCTTTTCGGTCAAATAACGAATCATTTTCTTCAAGGTAAAGGTAAAAAAATGATCGTTACCAACTGATAAAGTGATTTTCAGAAATTTTTATCATTTGCTTCAAAGTAACTTTTTTATTTTAAAAATTGATATCTTGGGAACTGTCAACGTCAATGTCAAAAGTGACACGTGTTTGAACTCAGAATGCTTATATCTACCCAAAACTGCAAAAATGTAGGTGATGCCTTTCAAAAAAATTATCGATGACATTATTTCAAAAGTAGAGGGGGTAAAAAATTAATTTGAATTTCAGGAAATTAGTGCTTTAAAAAAACAGAACCGACTTGTCTGAGGGTTTTTGTCGTAAAACGATCTGGAACTTACACATATCCGTTATTCCAGACTAAACATTCGTATGGTATTAGTATGAGATTACTTATACAGGGTGATTCACGGTCGATGGTACCCTAAACGTTTACGAAAAACGAGACATAGGATTATTCTGAAAATTTGGTTGTTTAAGTGATTGTGAATGATTTATCGACCTAAAATATTTTCAGGGATGCGACGTTGCCGCTTCTTGTGGAAATATGTGGCACCTTCTTTATTTCAAATGGCACATCCTGTATATTTTGGCTCTATTAGATTCGCCATTACTTTCATTTTTGTTTAATATTGTCCTACAGCTCTGCTGCTATTTTTGAGATATTAATTCTTCTTCTTTTCATGCCGTCTTCTCATAGAAGGTTGGCGACCACATTTCTAAATGCTTCTCTGTCTTTTGCAACATGGGACAGTTCTCCAACGCTGAGATTTGTCCATTCTCTAATGTTTCGGGGCCAGGATTTTTTCTTTCTGCCGATACCCTTCTTCCCCTCAATTCTGCCCTGCATAATATTTTGTAGCAGTAGATATTTGTCATTGCGTAATATGTGTCCTATGTAAGATGTTTTTCTTATCTTAATGATTGTGAGCAGTTTTCGTTTTCGGCCGATGCGTCTTAACACTTCGTCGTTGGTTATTCTGTCAGTCCAAGGTATCTTCAGAATGCGCCTATAGAGCCACATCTCAAATGCTTCAAGCTTTTTAATCACTTGAGCCTTTAGGGTCCAAGTCTCCACTCCGTACATCAACACTGACCACACATAACACTCCATAAATCTTAATCTGATATCAAGGTTTAGATTTCTGTTTGTAAACATTGTGGAATATTTCACAAATGCGTTTCGAGCCATTTCTATTCTGATCTTAATTTCCTGATCAGGGTTCATTCCAGAATTTATGACAGAGCCGAGATACGAGGCTGGTTCAATAAATACACGTTCGAACGGTGGTACATGTAAGCGGTTTATTTACACTAAACAAAATTGCCATTACTACAAAGACATGCATCCCACTGCTTCACAAGACGCTGTATACCGGTGTGGTACCAGTCCATTGGCTGTTCGCGGAACCATTTCAAAACTGCCTGCTTGACTTGAGCGTCCGACTGAAATCGCTGTCCCTTAAGTGCCTTCTTCAATGGTCCGAAGATATGGAAGTCACAGGGTGAAAGATCCGGGCTGTAAGGGGGTGCTCTAAAATCTCCCACCTCATCCGCTCCATCTGTGATTTGATGATGTTAGCTGTATGCGGCCTTGGCAAATCCGCTGTCGATTGTCGCCCATCTGTGAACTTCCGACACCATTCCACGACTGTGGTTTTTGAAGGACACTCTCCACCATAAACATTTTGCATTCTCCCATAAATCTGAACTGGAGTGTTGCCCTCAGCATGCAGAAACTGTATGACTGCTCGGTAATCGGTTTTGGACGCTCCAACTATAAGACCTGCCATAATGAAACGCGCACAACAACTGTCTCCTGTACGAATATCACGAGGGATGTGTCACAATAGACAGCTATATAGCAGCCGCTGGCCTACGCAAATTTGTACGATTATAGCTCCACTAACAATCGTTTCACAGCGCTCGAACGTGTATTTATTGAACTAGCCTCGTATTTGTATTTTTGGACCTGCTCTATTCGGTTTCCATTTGATGTGAGAATAGGGTTAATATTTGGGTTTTTGCTTATAACCATCATTTTAGTTTTCTGCGTGTTTATAGTGAGTCCTACTTCTTCACACTCTCGACTGACTCTTTCCAACAGGGTTTGAAGATCTTCTGCTTTCTCCGCCATTATAGCAGTATCATCGGCGAATCTTAGATTGTTAATCAATGTCCCTCCAATGTTTACTCCCTCAGGTCTCTCGTAAAGTGCCTTTTGAAATACAGACTGAGAGTAGAGATTGAACAGTTATGGAGATAGAACGCAGCTCTGACGAACTCCTTTTTGAATCTCGATTTCATCAGTTTCGATGTCTTCAACTCGAACTACTGCCGTTTGATTGTAATAGATATTTTTATTAATTGTATATCACTTGGGTCCAATTTGATGCTCTTTAAGTTCTCTATGAGTTTGTCGTGTTGAACTTTATCAAAGGCCTTTTGAAGTCAATGAAACAGATGTACACATCTTTGTTGTATTCTCTACATTTCTGTAGCAGTACTGTGATAGCAAATAAAGCTTCTCTAGTTCCTAAACCTTCTCTAAAGCCAAACTGCGTTTCATCCAGTTGTTCCTCGCATTTTCGATATATTCTCTGTTGGATTATTTTCAAGAGCACTTTCAAGGTATGACTCATCAAACTGACCAACCGATATTCATCACAGGACTTAGGGTTGTTCTTTTAGGCAAGGAATGAAAACTGATTTAAGCCAATCTTTTGGTATTTCCCCTGTTTCGTATATTTTATTGAACATTTTTGTGAGTTGGGTTAAGTTTCCATCGTCTAAGGCCTTCAAGAACTCAATTGGTACGTTATCAGGTCCAGTCGCTTTTCTGCTCTTTGAAGTTTTTATCGCATACTCCACTTCTGATTTTAGAATACATAGCTGTTCCGTCTGATTGTTTTCCTCTCTAACGTCATCTCGTCCTGCTGCAAATAGTTGTTTAATGTATTCCTCCCAAGTTTATTTTTGTCTTCTTCTGTTAACTGAATATCTCCTTGTATGTTTTTGTGATCACCGGTATTCTTTTCCTTGTATTTCCAGTTAATTCCTTCAATTTTTTATGTAAATTAAAAGAATCCTGTTTACTGTTCAGTTGTTCCATTTCACGATAATTTTCTTCCATCCATATCTCCTTTGCTTTTCTTATGTGGTGTTCTATTTGCCTTTTTAATTGTTTATATTTTTGCGGGTCAGTGTTTTTGTAGTTACGCTTTTCTTCTATAAGGTTTATGATTTCCTGTGTCATCCAAGGGTTTTCGTATTATGCTCTTTTCTGCCCACAACTTGGTCCGCGGCAGTCAATATTGTAGATTTAATTTGATTCCAGGCCATGTCGATATTTGTCGTTGATGCTTCTAAAAAATCACTTGCTATTGAGTCATTAAACTTTTTCTGATACTGCAGTTCTTTGAGCTTTTCTGTGTTTATTATTTTTGGTTTTATTATCCTTTGCAGCTTCCTTAGTCTCACTTTTATATTGGCTACGAGCAATTCGTGGTCAGTGTCCGCGTCTGCACCTGGGTAGGTTTTAGCACTCCCAATGCTATTCCTAAACCGCCTGTTGATACAAATGAAATCAATTTGGTTCTTTATGATCTTCTCTTTGCTACTTCGTGGTGATGTCCAAGTATAGAGTCGTCGAGGGGTAGCTCATAAAAGTATTAGTGATAACTAGATCTTTTTCCTGACAAAACTCTATGAGTCGTTCACCTCTTTCATTTCCTATCCCCCAATCCAAAGCCACCAACAACATTCTCGACCTTGCCTTTGCCAACTTTAGCATTGAAATCTCCCATTATTATGTTAAGTTCATGTTTCTTTAACTTTTAGTTAGCTCATTCAGATCTGAGTAGAACTTCTCTATAGTTTCTTCATCGCTGTCGGCTGTGGGAGCATATACCTGTATCAAGTTGGTATTTATAGGCTTTGTACGTAACTGAATCAGCATCATTCTTTCATTGTAGGGCACGAAATTAGCGACATATTGTTTCAGTTCTTTTTATCATAAACCCACACCATGTTTATGTTCGCCGTCTTGACACCCAGAGTAGTACAGTACCACATCATCATGAATACACTCTCCTGCATTGGGCCATCTAACTTCGCTGAGACCAAGGACTTCTATGCCCACTCTGCGCATCTCCATAGGAACGGTTGTTAGCTTTCCAGCTTTATAAAGGGTTTTAGTGTTCCACGTTGCAATGCGAGTTAAAGTCGCATTATTTTTGTTTTTATTTTTCCACCTGTGGATTCTTCGCACCCCTGTCCCATTAAAGGGACGCCGGGCACTCGGGGCCGTTTTTCTTTGCTACTTATCATTGTGGTTATTCTTGAGAGTTTGTAGTGCAGTAGTTTCTCCTTGCTTTCTACACCGCAGTGTTCCAGCCGAGGAAATCGATATGAGATTGTCGCCTGTAATTGTCCAAGCCAAGCATTAAGAGACAATATTTGTCGCAAGCCTTGGTTTAGTAATGGCATAGCTGCTGCTCTATACCATCCTTTTATACGATCCCTAAAAGGAGGGTTGCCACTTGCGCTGAGTTTGCCGATCCAAAGTCCATCTTTTTCGCCGCACTCACCGGTGTAGTCTTCACCCGTATCTCTGGGCATGGGTAATGCGATATACCCCGCAATACTGGGTCCCGAGTAGAACTTAGCCACCGACTCATTGTGTCGGGCCCACCCCCGCGACGTGGACGCGTCTACTGAGATTTACCTAAGTGAGTTTCAGAGAAGATGTCTCTGGGTCTCCTTAGGCCGGGTTAATGTTCATGTATGGTGCCATGAACAAAGGTAGATATTAATTATTTTCCAAAATTTTTGATAAAAACATTGCCCAAATTAAACGTTTATTGCTGCGCTATTTGAATTTGTAAAAAGCTAACATTTTGAATGTGGTTTACCAAGTTCCTGTACATTAGTCCTGTGAGAGAAGTTTGCTTTGCGATATATAGGGTAGTTCAAAATTCACGATAATCCCGTGGTAGTTTTTACTTTCAAACCGTATTTATTTCGTCTTTTAACTAGAATACAAACAAAACGTTGTATAACTAATTGGATTGTTCTTCCTTGAGGAGGGGCACCAAAAACCATTAAGGCGTTTTATCAGGCAACGTTTCGTGCAGCCGAATGTGCACTTCTTCAGGCCTTTAAAACAAATAAATGGTCCGCCACTTGGATAAGTGTAAAAAACACATAGATATTAAAACAAACGTATAGAGTGTGTGTTTTATTAGAGATATTTATTTACATTTAATTATTAATTTATTTTGTGTTTGTTTTAATATCTATGTGTTTTTTACACTTATCCAAGTGGCGGACCATTTATTTGTTTTAAAGGCCTGAAGAAGTGCACATTCGGCTGCACGAAACGTTGCCTGATAAAACGCCTTAATGGTTTTTTGGTGCCCCTCCTCAAGGAAGAACAATCCAATTAGTTAATCATTTATAGGAGGAAATATTTACCTTTCATCAAAACGTTGTATGTATTCTGGAATAAGTGGCTTCCTTTATTTGAATGAACGTCCATGTTACCAAAATTGGTTTCCACTAGTGCAGCACCTCATTTAAGCGCCAATGTTTTGCATGTATGTGCCGCATCTTTGCAATCAGGATCAATTGACCCAAGTGGCATATGTTGATAGTAAATTCATTCGCTTGCCCCCTTAATATTTATTATCTTTGGAACACTGTTTCTAGGCAAACCTCTTTACATACAAAAGATTTGCTCATTGGGTCTACCCAATTCCATATTCTATTTATCTATTTTTTAATTAAGTTGATTTATAAAATTAACATTTTAGATGTAAACATTTTGCAAAGTTTAAGCTTATGAACATCACCTGTAAGACGACTATAGGTGCCAATATAGGCACATTATGGTTCGATTGTATGGAGAAACTCAGAAGAAAAAAATTAAGGAACATTAACCTCTCTTCGACGGAATGCCGAATGTTTTGAATACATTTTATAAATATTATATTATTTGTTATGATTACATCATGGTCACAGAATAGAAACATATAGAGTAAGTGAGATAATGAGCTTCTAGTCATGAAATTAGTTTTCAGTATCACGCACACAAAATAAAGTTGATGTTTATTCAATGAATCTTGACATTATTTTAATAAAAAGTTTATTAAAATTTGTCCAACGTACTATTTTATTAATGTAATAAACCTAGGTACATTAATACTATCAACTTATTGTACAATGCCGTTATAAACGTTGCCATTGTAGTAATAAATGATATTTATTAACGTAATGTATAAGAAACATAAAAACAAAACTCAGAATGCATTCATCGTATGTAGGATCGTACATTATCATAATGTACAGTCTACATCAATGTGTTGTATAAAAGTACATTAGTATAATGTACACGAAAATCCTATACCATTGATTTAATATACACCGTACATTAATGTTATGTAGTATTGTAATGTTGAATTTATTAATTTCATGTATAACGTACATTCATATATTACGTTTTGTTTATTAGATATTTTGGAGATTATGGTTGAAAAATAAATCAAAAGTATGAATTATCTATTTTTATTACTAAAACTGTGACAAAAAAGACAAACTCTAAAATAAACTGTAACAAATGAATATAAAAAGAAACAAGACAAAAATAATAAAAAATAAAAAAAATCTACAACTCAGCATTAACTATAGCTAATAATAACAATAAAACAATTTAAATTAATTTTCTATTGCTGTTCCACTTTTTAAAGCTTCCGAGAACAGATGCACTTTCGGAAAGCTACCTTCTGATTTTATATGATAAAAATGTGTTCCAATGAAAGTCCAAAACATTGTGGCTTCAATTGGAAATTTTAAATTAAAAACATAAAAATTTTAAAACATATGTCGACCGCCCGAAGTAAATTTAAAAATTTAAATTTGATGTCATCAAAGTAAACAAATATCTCGGTAATGGAAGTAATATTGTCACCTATACACATTACAAAGGGCTGGATTGACTCCCTTTTGCTCTTTAGATGCATTAGGTGATTATCCAAATCAGCCGCTGATTTGGCCACATATAAGAAAGCCATTTGGGAGTCCCGAATGGAAAACTTTATGGTATCTTTCTTTCCAGTTTTATCGTTTTTCTTAACAATTTTATGAGTCGGTACAAGATATCCATGTATAGCGTATAATAAAGTGGCATCACGACTATCTAAAAAGAAAAAAATTATTTAGGAGTTTTTGAGTTACTTAATACTTACTTTCATTTAAAGATCTCGTTTTCAGCTTTTCCAGCAATTCCAAAATGGTCTTATCTTTAACGTGTCGCTCCAGGCTTAAAAATTTTGTTATGGAGTTAATTGACGTCTCCCAAGAGTCAAGTAGACCATTGCCCGTATTATATAAACTATTGAAGTCCATATTTATCTGTAAGTTGTTTAAAACTTCTGTTAGTTTAGCTTGTGTAAATAACGTTTTCTTGGATTCTTTAATCAAAAACAAGATATTGGTCCGTTATAGTTCTGTGGTCAGTTTACAGAACGTCTGTTAAATGTTTAACGTAGATTAACTTTTAACGAGGGTCATGATCAAATTCAGCCAATAAGATTTCATAATTTCACGTTTAACGGCGGCCTTAACTTTTAACGAACCTTCTGTAAACCTGGGCCTGAAGTTGACAATTTGTACGTCACTGTTCTTAGGTCTACTTTGGCAGACCTGACCTGACCTGAGCTGACATAGAAAGACTTGATCGTGTTTATACGGAACACAAAATTTATTACACATTAGTGATTTTACAAACCATTCTATAGCCTGATGGTAATTTATATTGTGTCCATTTCTCTAAAGCTGCAGTTGCAGACTCCAAAGTTTGAATCTCCCTCAAGCGATATTGGGAGCAGGCTTTCCAGCAGTTATCAAATTCCTCAGCGGATAGATTATCAAATTTTAAGGCCCGAATACAATTTTCAGCATCTTCTTCTGGCTCTAAAAAATAAGTTGGTAAAAATGAAAACGACTCAATCAGTTTGCGATTCAGAACTAACCGAATACTCTAGTTGTAGCAGATTTTTTTCTTTTTTGCCGTAGTTTTAGATTCCACGAACTGAGAAACGGCTGACCTAAATCCACTTTTTAGATTTATATATTTATTATATAACTTTCCCCTCTTTCCCGTTCGATAGTACTCTAAAATGTATAACAATAGTTGTTTATGCTTTGAGTTTATTTATTTATGTTTTTATAACATACCTTTTTTTCTGTTGGGAATCTTTCAAATATCTCTTGTTCCAACCTGTAGGAAATTTGTAAGGTCAGCGGTATGTTTTTATCATCAAAAAATTGGGCGATCAACTTAATTAACGATTTTCTCTGATCATCGTTGAACTTTGAGGTTTGATCATAAAGTTTGGTCAAATTTTTTCCTTTCTGAGTTTCATCTAAAATATCGCCCAATGTTATAATACTCTTAGAATTTTCATTAGAAGGTGTTGGTGTTCTGGATGGATACATTTCGAATCGTGATGTGGATGATGGTGACGTAGATGAAGAATAAATATGTGGGTTTTGATCAACTCTATTGGTCTCCATCATAAACGGTCTACCAATAGATGCCCTCCATTCTTCCAAATTATGTTCAAAAATAATTTGTGTCGCAAAATCGAAGTTCTTCAGGAGTCTTTCAATATGATGACGCTTTATTATTTTTAGAATATTTACAAATACTTTTTCAGCTACAAATATGAATTAGTAATTAAAAATAAAAAATAATATAACGGAAACTAATTCATGAACACATACCTATGAGATGTTCAGCAATATGTTCCACATTCCAGTTTTTGAGTAAAGTTCTCAACTCGTCTGCGTTTGTATTTACCAATGTTGTTTCATTATCTAGATAAATGAGACCATTATCCTGTGCAAAAGACTGTGTTGCATAGTTGTTTTGCAACACCAATAACTGATAGCCATCTGTAGAGGAATCATATTCATGGGTTCCAACAGTAGAGGCCAAAGTGCTTGTTATGTAGCTTTGGGTAAGTATATTATTGGCATTATCCTGGGTTTCTTTGATAGTAGTTCCCTTATTAGAGTAACTTGGGTCGAGTATGTTGTTGTCTCCATTTACGTCATGAGTAAAACGGTCCATACTTCACCCTTCCTAATTGTTAACTATTTGAAACCAAATTGACGGATGAGACTAGTGTTTGTTAGGTTTGATATTTAGGATCTAGGATTTTTTTCTATAAAGGTGTTTCTGCTACTGTATGCTTTTCAGAATTTACGTATTACTTCACAAAACTACAAATTAAGAAATAATCTAAAGAAATTTTAAATGCACACGAAGTCTTCCGTTCAAATTTACGGACTGATGTATAGAACGGCAAACGGCACCGGCGCAAACAGTGCAACATTCCGGCGAACGTGTAAAGGGTCACATACATGCTCAAGCTCATTCTTGTCAATCGTTTTTGACCGAATGGGGAAGAGTGTCGTTTAAAACTGTTCAGTTGTTCTAGCCGTAAAATCTTCAAAAGTACCTACATAATATAGTAAATGATATCAGAATATTCCTGCCTTGATAATAAATTAATCAAAAGGTATAAATTATAAATGTTACTTATCAAGATTTTGTTTATACAATATGCACGGTCAGTAGGTTTATTATTAGTAATCATATTCTGTCGACGTTCAGGCACGACACATATTTTGTTTATCTGCATAAATGTAAATATCAGCATGTATACAATAAATTAGTCTGAATAAAACTCTACATTACTGAACAGGTCCTCTGTCAGCTCATACAACATACAAAATGTTTGAGGTAAAATTAACTATTTATTCTTTTACTCTTAACATGCACTTGTTTCGACAGGTATTTAGCAAGTCTAGTGAAGGCCCAATAATATCACCGGCTGGTATTATCGCAAAGGGACCCAAGCTTCCAGGATCCACCTCGTATGCAAGATAATGGTTACTGTATTTGACTCTGTTTAGTTTCTGACAAAAAAAACTAATTGGGTTATTAATATCGTTCTGTAAAAAAACTATTTCCAAAATTACGTAAAATTGAAAATCTTCCTTGAAAATAGCAATATAGTCTTTAATTTTATATTCGACACCTTTGAATATTGCGCGGCGATAGAATTTTACAAGGTTTTCGTTGCACAGTTTTAACTTACCTAAAATTAAGTTTGTGAAATTACTCTTGAATTGATAGATTTCATTTAAGTCATAACATCTATCAATCTTCTTATAAAACAATTGATAAGCAAATTTCAATTCATATTTTCTAGCTAAAGTCAGACACACATTTTTACGAGAAGTTGTGCAATGAGCATAAATTTTGAATGGTTTGTGTTTTGCCTCAAATTTGAAACACCAATAATTTCTAACGGGACCAGATTGACGGATGACTGTTGGATAATGCGTCAAATTATGAAATTTTGGTTTTAGAGTATCATTAAAAAGACGGGTGTAGTTACAATTATGAATGGAAATTTTTGTTTCTACCAAGTTAATGTTTGTATTGTTAATTTCGAAACAAAGTAAGATATCAATAATTTCAATTAGATTTATAAAAAATTTCCATACTTCGTCATCATCAGGCACTAGATCTGCAATCATAAGTGGAAGAAACATTATAAACGTCATCATTTGGCGAGCTGACATTTTTAAATGTTTATTCTTCAAATGGTTGATATGTATTTCGCCAGAAATATTTTGAATTTCTTTAGATCCGTAATTGAAATTTTGTTTCCTACGGTTTAGAGTATCTAAATCGAAGTATTTAGCAACTGTCGTAAAATAATTAATAATATGACATAGGTCATAATGACAAATCCCTTCAAATACATCGTGCATTAGATCAACGTAATAATTTTCTACTACGTGAAAAGATGGTATTTTATTAAGAATCGATTTATTAATAATTCCCGAAGATTGTGCATCTCTGCTTTGAATATCAATATCATAATTTTGAATACTTCTTAGTAATGAAGCATCTTCTCTAGTAGCTGTTTGGCTTGCTTGTTTAGTTATTTTGCATAGTCTACAGAACGCTTTACTATTGAATGATTTTACAAAATCAAAAATGAATTCAATGCTAAATTATCTCCCAAAACCAAACCTAATAAAAAATGAACCCGGATCGTGTCACCGTTTGTTTCAATTTCAATTCCATCTTCCTCGAGTTCTTTTAATTGTTGAACTAATACTTGGAAACATTTTTCATTTCCAAATTCTTTTACATCATTTGCCTTTATAATTCCCGCAAGAAAAATATTTTCCAATTTTGATTGCTCTACTGGAAAACAAGGAAATGAGTAATAGACATTGCAAACAGCATGTTTTTTTTGAACGAGAACCTAAAGGGTTATTTATCTCGAAGTCATCCAGATATAAAAAATATGGAATTAATACTTTACTGGGGTGGAACAATAAGGTTTTCTTTTTCCATAGCTCCCCTTGAATAAAATTTTTATATGTATTACTCTTTTCTATAGTTTTCATATGCTCTAACATTCTAGCTAAGAGATTTTCTTTCTCAAAAATCTTTCTAAATTGAAACTTAATAGGCATCAAAATCCCTGATACTGTTTTTTCGTCGTAGGTAACTTCACCTTTAGAATGAACAACATCTATTTTACAATCAATTGTAAATTCTTGTATGTTTTCAGCGAAACTTCCTTTTTAACCATTTAGTTAATTGATGATCTGTTTTTACATGTTTAAACGGATCGCGACAAGCAGAAATCAGAGCACAAAATTCCGTTAGTATCTCTTCATTTACGAGTTTGGAATGAGCAAAAGATGCAAACATGTCTAACATGGGTTCTATTAAACCTTGATTAATTTCATTTTGAATTGCAAAAATATCTGCTTTAGTGAAATTATCGTTATTATGCATTGTTAAAACAAATCCTGTTATATGCTCTAAAATTTTGTGAATAGCAGTTTCCTTTTCGAATTTCAAAGAATGTTTTGTTTTTTGTTGACAGACTAGAACATCTAAAGGCTTTACTGTGTCGTCAGCACCATTAACACACGTTAATAATATAGAGGGATTTTCAGACTGTAGATTCTTATGCGCCAATAAAACGTCATTAGTTACTGAATTAATTTTATTATTTGCATTTTCAGCATTGCGATCTGAATCAGATAAATTAGTATTATTGTCGCTAATACTAATTACTGCTGCACTGGAATTGTTTCCCCTTCCAACATGTTTGCGATTAACATGTTTTTTGAAACTGCCTAGGTTTTTGAAAAAGCGATAACAGTTATCTTCAGTGCATTTCACTGTCGAATTTGAATTAAAATCATGAGCTCTTTTAAAATGTGAAATAAGTAAATCTGCCGTATTAAAACTGTGATTGCATACAAAGCATAACATTTTAGAAATAAATGGGAGTAGAAGAAAAAGGAAGATGTTATTAAAGATCTTGTACTTGAATTACCTACAAGGATGTTAGATAATATAAATAAATAATATAAAATACTCACCTAACTTACTGTTTCAACACTTTTCTTTGGATTAAAATGTATCAATAATACTCAACACCAAAAACTTATCACTTTACTGCAGACAGTTGGATATGTTGAATGCGTATGAGTCGCATTTTCCAGAGCTATAACTACTATTTTAATAAATCTGTTCACAAAAGTAATGTATCCGTATATTGAATGAATGTAATCTTCAAGTTGTATACAAAATTGATGAATTCGTAAATTGATTCAATGTATTCCTGTATGTGTATATCCTTTGTTACCATCTACATTTTATTTGTGATTTGAATGTCTTAGTACATTAATTTAATGTATTACCTTATTAATAATAAGCACGAATATGTTTCACTGGCGCAATGAACCTTATTTATTAAAATCATGTATTCGTTTTATTAAACTAACATCGCATTATGTATACAATAAACAAAAGCTTATTAATTTAATAAATTTGAATTATCGTCTCTAATACCGTGTATACATAAAATAAAAGTGGTTTGTTTATTAAAAATGTGTTCAGCGTTAATTAAGTTTATAAATAAGTTTCAATTCAATAAAGTGTGTACATCAATTTTATTTCATCCAATTACATAGTATTAATGTATAAGATTTCATTGTATTGATGAATTACATTTAATATTCCTTAACTACAAAATGTTTTTATACACTGGGACTATAAAATATTTATTGAAACGGTAAACTAACGGTTAATAACCAGTGAACATTCATATTATAACCAAAATTATTTTCTGTGCGGGCGGCTATACATTATAATCCAGGAAAAGGTTTATGACCAATATTTAGTGAAAGTAGATGAGAAAATAAATTATTGACTTTAGTATTTGCTTAATTATTTTTAGTTTCAAGATCCAATTACTTAGTTTCACTTATTGTAACGTCAATATTATTTGTTGAACAAGTTTTCTACTTAAACTTAGAAGACACAACGCAACCTATTTCTAAGATGATGATAAGGATTTACATCAATAAAAGTACCTACATCTTGTTAAATCATCGAAGCAACAATTTAAGTCATATAGTACTTAACAGAAGGGTAGATAATAGGTTCTATTAATGTTAATTGATACTGAGACTGATCATTTCGACAATCAATTACTTATTAGTCCTTAAATACATTACAGTTTATGTCTTAATCATTACTATTCGTGCATTCAAATTAATTCACACTCAAAATTCACAATATCTGTACAAATGTCTTGAATGCTTTTGGAGTACTCATTACTCCTTATCTTCTCACTTTAGTTGTTTTCCAGTATTACTGAAGTGTGCTTATTTCAAAATTAATCTTATCTACTTTTGTGGAAAAAATCAATCAACTGAAACGGGAATTTGAAAAAAAATGCGAAGTGTTATTAAAATAAATCGAGTATGCCGTGTTTCGAAGTTGTCCATCACGATACCGTCTACATCGGAAGTGCAGAGCGGAAGTGATGTATTGGTTTAATAAAGAGGAGGGTGTTCGCTGCATCGTTCAAGACCCCTTTTCTTTATTGCAGACTGAAATCGATACACTGCTATGAAAATTTTAAATTAATTCGCAAAGATCTTCTCTTTTGCAAGTAGAAGAGTTTCGACGATTTATTCTTTAATAAGTTCTTATTTTTAAATCGTTTCTTTTCTTTATTACAAATTCGCTATCGTATTATACAAAACGAACTTTAAATGGCAATAACGACGTTGTAATTACTTTTTATCCTACTCTCTGCATCTGTTCATTTTCTACTTGTTGCGATATATTTAAAATGAAAGATTTTCTTTCTCATGTTAAATAATCTTAATTAAGGTTAGATATTTAGATGGTTTTGTTTGGCAATGGCGCTTAACGATTTCTGTAGTATAAATTTGAATAAGTAAATAGAACTACCTACTTCAAAGTTAAATGTAAGTGTACTTTAAATATTTCAAGGTAACTCAAAGTCTAAAATTAACAAGTAACAAGAATTTCTGGTCCTCGTTTACTGCACTACTCAGAATTAACACGTACTGTTTTGGGGCAGTCTTAATGTTAGAAATAATGAGTTTATCTAAAATATCGTTAGCATGATTATTAAAATTGTAACTAACATGCTGCTTTGGCACTTTGGAAGTGACGGTGTATGGATACAATTGGAAATGATAAGAGGGTTAATAAAATAATTGAAATCACTAGTGAGTTAACGTGAAATTTGGTTTGTTGTAATTGGTTATGTTACCTTAGTAGACGAGCAATTCACTATCAAATCCTGCAGATTCTAGTTTGTTTCTTTGTGATCTAAAGTATCAGCTTCTTTGTGAACTGTGTTAATTACCAAAAGCAAGACGAGCGTTTAATCAATATGTGAAGCAAATAATGTTGAATGGTATTTATTGAGATATCTTTGTATGTGTATTTATACAACTAAAATTAGTGTAGTAAGCATTCACAGTTGTAAATTCAAATGCATGGTAAACGCTTCTCTTATTTATTTATGAATTTTAAATTATTACAAATTGCTGCACAAACATACTTTTGCATGCGTGTATAGTACACTAATAACAACTATGAAATATAATTATTTAATTTAGCCCAATTTTTATGTTTAATAGAAAACAATTAAATCGAATAAATAAAGATCTTTTGCTCTCCTTAAAACAATTTGTTGTATGATGGAGAATTACTTTAAATAGTGTAATTTTTAACGTCGCGTTCCTTTTTTTTTTATTTTTTATTATTGTCTTAATAGCTTATTGTCTGATTTTTATAATTGGATCTCTTTTCTTTGAAAAGTACTAGGGTATTTTATTCGTATGGTATGTATATGAAGAAAATAATTGTACTGAGTAAGTTGGGGAGGGGTAGGGGTGGTTAAAGAAATAAATATAAATGTCACCAATTTTTTTCTTACAACAATGTTGTCAGAACTATTACACACTAGCATTGATACCCGCCGTTGCCCGAGATAAGCAGGCCCATGTAGGCATACTTTTGCTTGTAATTCCACTCAGAGAGGTGCCGTAAAATTTTGGTCATGTAAATTAATTTTCAGCACTGGGGATGCTTTGTTTGGGTGGTCATAAGTAACAACACAATCACTTATATTAATATAGACTGTAGCTTTTTTATTAAGCCGCTCTGAAGAAACTCACGCATTGTGAGCGAAACGTAAGCGAATTAAATACTTGAAGAGTGTTTATTTATCCTAACCTCCACTAAAGGGATCATCATCGATACATCATCTTAATAACAAATTTACAGGTTAATTATTAGATCATTCAATATGTAATATGAGTCTTATTTTAAATGGAACACCCTGTATTTTATTAATTCTTAACGTTAATAAAAAGTTCCCTTTCGAATGGTATAAGGGTGTCCTATCATTAACTCCCTTTAAATTAATGGTATCGAGAGATTTTAAAACAAAAAATGCATACGTAATTTAATTAGTTAATAACATTTTAAGAGATTACAGTCTGATAATCACAAGAGTTACAAAAAATCATGTTTTGTTATATGTCACATACAATATTTTTTGAAAAAAAAGTTTGAAAAGTGAATTAAACATATTTCATAAACTTTTCGTAACTAGTTAAGAAAAGTGGATCATTTTGACACTTACTTAGATTATGAAAAGTGTCACATCTGTCACGGAAAACCGTAATACAAGTACAAAAAAATTTCGGCAAATTTAAGGATCAGTCAAAAGAGTGTGTGAAGAATACTTAAGAAAAACCACTATCATCCGTATCACATTCAACTACACCAGCATTTGACAGAAAATTCATTTAAAATAAGTCTCATATTACACAATTGGCCTGTAAGTTATGAATACCCTGTAAAGAGATGATTAATCATGGAATACATACAGCTAATATCCAACTATTTAAACGTAAGAGTAAATTTGTTATGATTTGTTGGATTAGTAGATAATGATTTTTCTAATACTTTATATTTGAGTAAAAGGGAACGTAACTCATAACATTCTGTATTTATGTATAGAGGACCTTTGTGAAAGTATACCTTATTTTGTACGGAAAATTAAAAAACGTAATATTATATATGGTGTTCCGTAGGAAAAAATATAACCTTGATGATTCACACTCTTTTGGAACATGCTGTATATTTTTAAAGAATTTTAAAATGTAATATTTATCAACGTGTATGATACAAAAATGGCAAAACTTAAAAAACTTTTACTGTTTCGCTATAAACCTCCGTCCAGTTGGTGGCGATTCACCTTGTATATATTTTTTAATTTATTTATTTTAATTAATTATTTATAAATTTTATGTATTAACAAGATAGTCTGGATTGTTTTAACATTAGTACAATTATATTCACTTAGTTAGATGCCTTGATAAAGACTGGTCAACGCGCAGCCAGGTGTAGGTAAAGTAAATTCGTCGATTTTTGATCGTGCGCGATATCACGAAATGCCACTCCTAAGAAATAGTAACCTTTCTATAACCGCTCCGCTCAAGTCATGAATTATATTTTTCTACTCTTATTTCAACAATTTCAACAACATTCTAAGTCAATTTTTAATTACAGAATAGTTACATTCTGAAACACCGTGCATTACAATTTATTTAAAGTATTTCATTAAAGATGGTTAATCTGTTATAAATGTCACAATTTAATTTTTAAATACCCTAACTCATGACTAAAATCAAATAAACTTAAAATTAACTTCCAAAAATCTAACCTCAAAATACTTAAATGTTGTTCGCAACTGTAATCTGTAAATCTGTAATCTGTTAGTAGAGTAAGTCGAATCTATTGAAAAATAAATTTTTCATCGTTGATTGTAATCATATATGTAATTACAAAATTTGTTTTAGTCATCGTCAGTTTTTCATTCGCTGATGCAAGTACTGCAATCTACATCCTATGAATCTATACGTTCCTATATGATGGAAGTTAAAAACACCTTTGTTACCATAACTATGAACAATAAGCCTGTAAGATTTATATGAGCGAATACCAATAGAAATTCTGCTAAGCGTTCTTTACTACCATTCGTAAGTCAAAAGTTCAACTTCAATGAATTTTGAAAAGACAAAAATCCAATATGGCGCCCATAAAAAAAAATAAAATTTGACTATGGCTGTGCCGAAAAGAGTAGGCCTAGACATTTTTTATTACATTTTTCGGAATGGCCACGATCTCTTACTTCTATTCTGAAAATTTTATCAATGTGCCTCTTATAATAAGTGAAATATTAAGGTTTTTCTAAAACAGCGATGTTTGGTTTTCACCTTATATGTAAATACTCAAGTGGCTTTTTAATAAAGTAAACCCAGTTTATTTATAGGCATGCAAGTACGCATCTTTGTTCCATTTAACCGACATTGTATATCCAACGGTTTCCGATATCCCCATGTAGTTCATTTTAAACTGGACACACTGTATATCAAAATCCATAATATTGACTACATTAATTTATAATAGTAGTTATTGGATCTTTTTGTCTTTTCTTCCTCCCAACCTCTCGGTCTCCAGCTAAAGCTGTGTCAATAATCTTTGAACATTGTTCAACGTTAGCAAATTTAGATTGTACTGCCGCTGAAAACATAATACTAAATAGTGCACAAATATAAAAAAAATATTTAAATTTAACAGCTTCAAACAATTTAAATTTTTTAAATGGCCTTCTTCCTTTTCGCCCTTGGAAGGAATTCAATAAACTAATTTAATTTAATAGCTCGAGACATCTATAACAAGTGTAACCGTGAAAGAATTAACATATGATAAAAGATACTAAAGATGAATAGCAAAATATAAAAAATATTCTAAATGACAGGTATAAGTCGCGGGGCTTACCAGGTAACGCCAATTGGTTCATGCTGGAGACTTATGATCATATAAATGCAACCAAACATAAATTTTTTTTACATATTATACATATAAGTCCAACATTGGGTCTATATTTAACCTGTATGTTGAATTAGGTTAGTAATTCTACAATTCAATATCGGATGAATATATTTTATAGAATATTGTCGTTGTGTTGTTTGGTGATATCGGTCCCATATTGGTTGAATGTAAATTATCTTCGCCAACATTCAAACATTGGACCAATATAGAGCCAACGTATAGCCAACATTTATAGTTGCATGGGAAAAATCGCAGCACACGGTGATTTATTAAAAAAATTAGGGGTTTGCTACCCGTATGAAGGAGTTCACGGCAGGGTTGAAATAGTCACGTTAAAACATTTTATATTAACAACAAAAATTCGCGTGTTTCGGCATTTTTCATAAAAAAACGCCAACAATTAATTTAGTCGTTATTTATGCCGCCCTTACTGTATATCTTGCAACAAAGCTAAGTTAAAACTAAAACTGATCATATAATATATGTGTACTTATTGAAGGTTGCTTTTATAGTTAGCATTATGGGTGCATGCCGTAGGCATGAACTCTCGAAAATGAAAATCGAACACATTCTGGACTTAGGAGCTCCAATTTTAATAAGAGTTCCTGATACAAAAACAAAATTAGAGAGAAAATTGACCATAACATGCCATTTTTGTACAATTTTTAAAAAATATTGGGCATTGCGACCTACAAATATTGAACGTTTAATTTTTTTGTGAATTACCAAAAAGATCGTTGTACATAGCAAGTAATTGAATTAAACAAGTTTGGTAACATGCCGAAACAAATCCCAAATTTTCTCCAAACTACCACATCCTGAACAATACACTGGACATTGTTTTAGGCGTATCTCTGCAACAATGTTTGTCTATGCTTGTGCTGACATCACAACTCTAAAAAGATACGGTGGGTGGAAATCCACAGAGGTAGCAGAAGGCTATATAGATAACTCATTGAATAACAGGATTAATGTTGCCAATAAATTATTAAATGAGGTGACAGAGTCAACCCCAAGCACATCAAAAATCACATCAACAAATAAGTGCAATGATAATATAATTTCGACAAATTTATGCAATACCCCAAACTTCTTTACACTTACACTTTACACTACTTCACAAATTGTAATATTACAATCAACATTATAAATTGTAAACATGATAATTTAGATTTAGAAAAGTGCAAGGCATATAATGTTTATTACTTATTATCAAAATCTAAGATGTAACACAAACATTAAACATAATTATTTACTTGTTAAGTTAGTTACCTCTGCTTTTTGTTAAGTTACCTACAATTAATGAAAAATTTAAATAAATTTATACCTTGATAAAAAGTAATTTCATTAATGAAAATTTTATTCACATATGAAACTGAAGAAACATACATACTGATACTATGCAAAATCATTCCCCAAAAATGTTGTAGCCTTTCTAAAAATATGAAGCTATCAAATTTACTATAACAGGCCATTTTTGCACAAAATACTTGGTGTTGCTACCTGCGAATGTTGAAAGTCCTAAATTATGAATTACCAGAAAAGCTGTTGTATGTACAAAACAAGTGATCGGTGGTTGAACAAGTCGGCAATATACCCAAAGATGTTGCAACATTTCTCATCATCCCGACAATACACTAAAGATTATTCCAGGCGTACTTGTGCAACAACGCTCGTCAATGCCGGTGCAAACATCATGATACTAAAAGGGCACCGTGGGTGGAACTCCACAGAGGTAGCCGAAGATTATATCTGTGTTTATATAGTTAATTTGTGAAATAATAGAATGAATTTACAAGTTACACAATATCTCAAAGCACTTCAACAACAGATTGCAACATTTCAAACTATAGTTTTACAAATTATAGAAATCACATAGAAAAATAACCGAAGGCACATCGCTAAACGCTACAAACTGCAACACTTTTGGTAGGCTTATTCCGCCCTCGTGCAACCGTTACACTCGCCTCCAGCTCGTGTGACGAACATTTCCCTCGTGCGGAATATGCCGTATTCCAAACTTGCTAGTTAACATGTGGTGACGGTGTGTGATTTCCGTAGAATCATCGATTTCAAACGTTCCAACACCGACGAGAACTTTTGCGCAACGAAGTATTATTATTCTATGATAACATGGTGTTTTAATCATCCCTCACCAGTACTAAAATACTCCTACAAAGAAGGTCCCACTGGGTAGGAATTATCTACAATTAAAACAAATATACAAGTTGATTGTAAGTTCAGGGCCACTTGATTTACTCTTTTATGGTCCATGATAGACAAAAGTTTGTTAAGAAAAGTTTTACAAGTATACAACAATAGTATTATCCGAACTTTGCACAAAATAGCTGACTTCCGCTTTAAGTGGAAATGATATCAAGTTTATTTTTTTAAATGAATCATGTAGTATTTTTTAGTCTAAAGTGATTCTTTGATAAATTCTCTCTAAAAAACTATACAAGTAAAGCTCTAAAGTTACTAATAAATTAGTGATTTATTATTAAAAATCTAAAGAGATGCTTTCGATTGGTACAATTAATCTTAGGAGGCTGTGATAACTAATGTGCACAACGGTCAGAATACGATTGTTAGTAGTCTATAAAACAGGTATGGCGTTTAAAGTCACGAATCACGAAATCAATATTTAACAGCAGTCGATCATCAAAGTAATATTTTGCAACTTATGAAAACAGAAAACAGCTAATATAAATAACAGCTTATAAATATCCCTAACCCAACATCAAAAGAAAAAATAACTAGTTTAACAAATGTTCAAAGTGCCCCCCATTTTGTTGTATACGTATTCTGACCGTTGTGCACATTAGTTTTCACAGCCTCCTAAGAATCATTGTACCAATCGAAAGCATCTCTTTAGATTTTGAATAATAAATAACTAATTTATTGGTAACTTTAGCGCTATACTTGTGTTATAGTTTTTTAAAGAGAATTTATCAAAAAATCACTTTAACCTAAAAAATAAACCGGAAGTCAGCCATTTTGTGCAAAGTTTGGAAAATACTCATCTTGTATACTTGTAAAACTTTTCTTAATAAACTTTTTGTCTATCATGGATAATAAAAGAGTAAATCAAGTGGCCCTGAATTTACAATCAACCCGTATAGGAGATTAATGGCCGATTGCACCAACACAACTGCATTTAAGCTACACTTAAAAATAATCGTTGCTATAATTTTAACAATTGTATCTAAGTTTTCAGCATTACTTAAGTTTAAGTTGTGGTGGTGAAACCGGTTACTAGAACAATAAAATATTTTTAAAATATGCACTCAGTAACTGTACCAAATGTAACAAATTTTGAAAGTTATGTATTTTTTTCTAACAATGTTATCCTCCGATGTCAGAAGTTTGCTCTCCCTGTATAAATGTAACAGTTGCCAGATAATAAACTATAAATTACGTTGATGCATAATAAACTAATAAAATTAGTTTTTAATTCTTGTGTATTGACCCTAAAATGGGACATCCTAATCAATTTTTTCAAGTTGACAAAGTAAATATACCTGAACAAGATGATTGAAATACAACCTGTACAAACAACACAAACCTTAAACAAAACAAACATTCATTGATGCAAATAATAGCAACAGGAAATATTATTATAATTTATTGTCTATAAAAGTACATTAAATTTATGTTACGAATTCCTTACACCGAAAGAATTTATATGACAAAAAAATAAAAATTTGGTATTATAATATGTATAAATAATATTATTATTCAATTTCACGCGATTGTTTCATTTACGTTTACAGTTTACAATTACATCGATAATTAAATTTAATAATTAAAATTTGAATTATTTATGTATTTTAATTAAGTTAACTCATCATCAAATTTTGGTGAAAGAAATTTTAAATTTGAATGTTTTTAATTATAAGCGAGTATTTTTCGACCACCAATCCTAATTGAACAAATCAATGCATCAGGGGAGAAACGTCGACCAATTCAAACTAAGAAGTGATTATTTTTACCTACAACCCCGAAAGTTTTTAATGTCAATAATTAAATAAATTAATCGATTGATTTATTACTACTATTATTCTTTACTCACAAATGTTTAATAATTTCTTGTGAGAAAGTAAAACAAACGATGAACATTGGTTAGTCCCTCTAAATTTAAAAAAAGGTAAAGACAGAGTGATTTCTAATAACGAAATTAAGTCATCTTTCCTGATACGAGAACACCTAAAGAGTGATTTAACCCTTACAACTCTCATTTAGACAGTTTTTATTAAGAGCAATTTAAAAAAAAAGTTATAGGCATTATGTGAAACACTATAGGCACTATGGGTAGTCAATGTACTTTCTGTTTTGACTTGCGTCAATATTGTTTCTGTCGTTATTGTTATTCGATATACTTGCATTGTTGCCGGCAGTTTGTTATTAAAAGTATATGTTAAAGATGTGTCACAAGATATGTATGGAATTATACGTAATAAGTTGTAATACAAATTGCATTATTATTTATTATTATTATTATTTTATTGTTTCAACGCAACTAGTGGTGGAACTAATACCTTTATGCATCTAATCACTCTTTTCTGTGCTACAAATACATTTTGTGAAAGAGTAGACCAACCCCAGAAACAGATACCATATCTCATTCTCGACTCAACATAAGCATAATATAGCATGAGTAAGTGATTTTTATTTAGCAGTGAACGTAAATTTCTAAATAAAAATTGAATGAATTTAATTTTATAATAAGTTGTTGGCAGTGGCATTTCCATTTAGACTTTCATCAACAAACAAACCTAAGAATTTTGTTGATTTAACGTTATTAATTAAGGAAGTATGAACATTCAATGTTATGTTTTCACATTTTTTTGATAATTGTGAAATTTTAAATAAACAGTTTTTTAGGATTAAGATAAATAGAATTGGAACTGAACCATGTGCAAATGTTTGACAGTGTATCATTGCATTTCTTTTGTAAATCAGCTGTAGAATTACTCGAGACAACTGTGGATATATCATCCGCATATATAGTTAATGAAACATCCGGTACAAAAGCATCAAGGGCATTAATATAAAGAATAAATAAAATCGGGCCAAGTATAGACCCTTGCGGTACACCTGTAGTAACTTCCAGACAGTTAGAGGTAAAATTACGAAAAGATTTATTGTTATTATTATGAGTTATGCTGACATATTGCTTTCGGTTAGATAAAAGGACTTTATCCAATTTAGAGAAACGTCGTTTACGCCACAACGAGATAGACTTTTGTAAAGTGTATTTTGACAGACACAGTCGAATGCTTTTGACAAGTCACAAAGTATGCCAATTGTTTCAGCACCTTTGTTCAACGACGAAATAATATTGTCATAGAAAGAGTGCATGGCCGTCTGAGCACTCCTACCGCTTCTGTAACCATGTTGGTTATTGGATAAAATGTTATTGCAATTTAGGAAGTATAAAAGCCTGTCCAAAAATGCATATTCAAGAATTTTAGAGAAAATAGAAGTTAAAGTTATGGGCCGATAGTTATCAAGTAATTCGGGATTGTCCTTTTTAAAAACTGGTATTACTTTTCCAGTTTTTAGACTGGAAGGAAAGATGCCAGTGCAAAACGAAACATTCACGATATGGGCAAGTGGCTTTATAGTTACAGGTAGGATGTGTTTTACCAGAAATGATGGTACATCATCAGGACCAGCAGAACTCTTGTTCTTTATTTTGTTTGTAAGAAGAACTAATAATTCAGTTTCTAGAAAGGGCATTATTTTAGAGAAAGAATTATGAAAGACTGACGTTAGATTATTTGAATAATATTTATTATTTGCATATACTGCATTAACAGTTTTTAAGGAACTTAATGGAGCATTTAAAAAGCAGAATTAAAAATATTTGTAATAACTTTTGGATCTTCGATAGTTTCATTGTTATTTTTAATAACAATGTTTGATTTATGATGATTATTTTTGGTAGAAATACATACCTATTTAAACAACTTATAAAAAGTACAAGAGGTTTTATTAATAAATACTCGTATAAATATGTATGTTTCATACTTAGGACGGACTGGCAGACTTTGTTTTGCAGTATATAGATGACGTGTGACAAATTTTCACAATGCTTTTGTTAATAAACGTCAAGTGTCGGATCCTGGCCAAGCCCTGAACCATTGATTATAAAGTTACTATAATCAATGCCGGAACCATTATCCTAATAAACAACTTTATTTCGACCTACAAAGAAAGGTTGAGAGGAGAGCAGAATATGAAGGTATTTGGTCTTTTGTAAATATAGTCATCAATGTCAGTTGTTTTTTCAAAGGAAATTTTATATTTTTCCTCCGGATTCACACATCGGTAAATTTTGCATTGAAAATGATTAGATATCTCTCAGGCGTTATAGTTTTTTGAAAAAATGGGTATTCTAGAAATAGAAACCCACACTTCTATTTTTTGAGGATGTAACCGAGCTTCAACAAATACGTGAAGATTTTCGGCTCCCAAGTACGAATGTTTTTGTAAATGGAACCAGGCTTCATCTGTATAAAATGTTAAATCGAGGAGATCATTAAACCACTCGCAATATCTAAGCCTGCGATTAAAATCGAGAGGTAGTAATTGTTGTATAACACTAATTTTGTATACCTGAAAATCGAGTTCTTTTTTCAATGCTTTATGTGTCATGCAAACGACAAACCTTTAACAATATTTAGTAGCAAAGTTGCTATTTTAGATTTCGAAGGTACAGCATCTGTTTACATCGAAAGTTGTCTTACAGATTTTTTCTGCTTGGTGAATGTCCTCTTTAGTTTCTGATGTTAGTTTTCATTCCAGTTGATTTTCTTTTATAAATTAAACTTCCAAACGGATCAATAATGTTGCGTTTGTGATCAGTAAAATTATGGCGATTAAATTCAAAATCTGGAAATCGTTTTCGAAATTGTTGAATCCACGATTCTAAATGTACAATAACCTAAACTACCATGTAAATTAATAATTCACAATTGTTATATTCTTACCTAGTAGCATTGATTAATCAATGCTAGTAGCCTTAAATTTGTTTTGAAGATTTAAAGAGAACTCACAAAATTAACCCAAAGACAACAACAAAAATAAGGACACAGCACATGAGTTGAGTAACCACAAAGTACATAATTATGAGGGGATGTTTTTTTACCAACCTAAAATTTAAAATAATTCGTCGTTTGTTTGACGTCGGCTTAAACATTAATGAACGGAGTGTACTTTCACCACAGCTTTTGTTATGTATCTGCTACAAAAATGTTTAAACAAAACTTGTTTCAAAATACATTACTTTTGCAAATATTATAACATACTCTATTGGTAATGCTGTTTTCTCTTGACCCGTGGTGTTCTATTATTTTTTTAAAGGAAGAAGTACTATAAACTATTTGTATTTGTAAACGGCGTGTTAAACCACAAAGTTACGATGGTCAACTTTTTTTTCAAATGACACCCTGTATATTTTTTGATAGATTTTGAAAACATTATAGAGTTGTATTATAATTTTTTTGGAAAAAATCGTGTAGAGTAATTAAATGCTTCCCTAGGTTATTTTGCAATTAGATTCAGTTAGCTATAAAAACAATTGAAATTATTAAAGCTATTTGCGTTGACAACTTGTTTTCTAATTGAATGTTGGTAACTTCTATGAGAATGGGTTAATAAAGTTTGTTTTTAGTTTACACAAAACCAAATTGTATTTCTCCTAAAAAGTTATTTAAGTTAGTTAATACAGAAACAAAATCAAAAAACAAAACTTTAGATATTTCAATTGTTTTTATGACTAACTAATCGTATTATTATTTTTCTCAAAAGATGTATAGTACAACTCTATAATTTTTTTACTTTGTTGTATGGATGAAAAAAATGCTTTGCAATAATCCATAAAAAATATGCAGGATGTGGTTTAACTCGCCATTTACAAACATATATGGTTTATAGTACTTTTTTCTTAAAATAAAAGAAATGAAAGGCCACGAACACCAAAGCGATTTGCCCGGTATACCGTGTGCGAGCGTGTGTAACTTAACTGTAACATGATCATTTCTGAACAATAAGTGTTGCGCCACCTAGGTCTTGACTTGGGTAACGTAACACATACCAAAATACATTTGCATTAAGGCAACTTTGTTGACAGATGTGTTGGCAGTTACATAGTCGATCGATGTGTTAGCAAAAATAACAATCTCGAATCGCCTGGTGTAAGTTCGCAAGATGTACAACACCAAACAAACAGCGAGAATCAGTCAACAGCTGTTTCGTCCTTTTGGGACTATTCAGGAGTGAGACAAAGTTCGTGTAAGTTCACTATTGTACGAATGCGTGCTGTCGACTATATTCCCTACTTGAGGGCACATCATATAATACGAACAATAAGTGTTGCTACACCTAGTTGGCTATGATATGGTATGATAATTGAAGGATCGACTATGTAACCTGATATTTGACGTTATTCGAAGAAAGTGTTAAAATTGAAAGTCAAAGTTTTATGCTTTGGTATAAAACATATTGACTCTGCTAACGCTACACGTGTTTCAGTTCAGTTTTATTGTTTTATTGGATCTCAATATGATTGCTCACGTTCTAGGAAAGTGTGGAGTCGAGGGTCGATATTTAACGGTTTTGTAAAAATAAAAAAAATATGGGTTACTTTATAACAAAGCGTTTTTGTAAGTTTGAAAGTTTTGTCTTTTTTTCCAACGATTTTATCGTTTATTGTTAGAAGTTTGCCCCATCCTATACAGGATGTCCCGATATTCCATGTACATAGAGCTACTGTAGATTTTTGGGAATAAAATATGGCGATTTAACCCAAATTATCTTAGTCCAAAAGTTGACAGTTTTCGAAATGCAGAGCGTCAAAGTTTCTATTTTACATTTAAAATGTCTTAATTTTTTTGTGCCTTATTGAATGAAATTTTTATTTGAATATTTTTATACTCTTAACTTTTTCTACACCAAAAAGGGTATACTTAATAAATGGCGCTCAGAGCAACAGTTTCTGCGTTAATTGGGTTTTTGCTTTATTTTATAATTAAATAGACAAATTAGCCATTGCCTTTCTTCACACTTATCCAGGCTTAAGACTGGTCTAACGTAGTCATCCTCTTTAAAGGTATCAGAATGGCGAGAAAATTTACCACCTGGTAGCGATGCAATGCTAACTTCCAAAGAATCAATGAATGCTGAGACTTTTGTGAAGTGGATCACCATTTTGTTATAAAACACCAGGTCCGGTTTTTGATGACGCTTTTTCACATGTCGTTGCCAACTTTGTTGATGCTGCGGACTCGCATCAAATAACGCTTTATTTCCTGCTCAGCAATACAATACATGAGCTGCAACCGATAGATAAGTCAGTGATTTCTGATGAATCATATGGTATCGGCTGTCTTGACAGTCCCATGAATGAGGACCAACCATCAGTTACAATTGACGAAATGGTAACACCACAAATGGGCGAGAAGACTATAGTAACACCTAGAAGGAAAGCGGTTAATTACAGGGCCCAAAAACTGGTCAAAGCTTTATTTGACTCCAAAGACAAGAATGGAAAACAATCGACAAGACAAATCTTACATCAGTTGTTACGGAGTCGTTGTTCAAAATTCATCAAATAAATCTAAGAATAACATTCCTTTTTATTGCTCATTTTGTAATGATTCTAATTAACCTTGTATAAAATATTCATAAGGCATTTTTTTTTAAAAGTGTATTTTCATAAATTCAAACTTATGTGGTGTAATGCAATACATATTTAAATAAAGTATATACAGGGTGTTTCAGAATAAGATGCTGATCCTTAAGGGTGTCAATCCTTACGCGATTTTAAGAAGAAAAGTTCAAATAAACATATGTTCTAAACCTCTTAACTTTTGATCTACAAGGTGTTCAAGTTTTAAGAAAAAAACGTTTTTTTATCATAACTTTAATATCTTTATAGATATTTTAATAAAATTTGGCATATGCCTTCTAAGCAACAACAACTATTTTTGATTTAGAAATTTTAAATTTTTTATTCAGTGGCGTCCGTACAGGATGATTACTAGACATTTTAGAGAAATATTATGTACGCCACTGCTTTTTCTTAAAATAAAAATTATTTTTAAAATCTCCATTCATTTTAAGGTAAATTTGATTTCTTGTTTTTTTTCCGTCCGGCAAGTGATTTTCGCGTAAAAAAGATTTGGCAAATAATTATTGATTATTTAATACATAATAATTTTAACATTAAAATAAAAGAACTAACATTAAATAACCTAAAAAAGAAAATAATTTAGATTAGCTGTTGAAATTGGCCACCACCTGCAAGTATGCATGCTTCAGCTCTTTTCCTCATTGAGTCTCGTACTCTTTGAAAATTTTTTTTTAAAACTTGAACACCTTGTAGATCAAAAGTTAAGAGGTTTAGGACATATGTTTATTTGAACTTTTCTTCTTAAAATCGCGTAAGGATTGACACCCTTAAGGATCAGCATCTTATTCTGAAACACCCTGTATATTGAGATTTTCAGATTTTATCTTTTATTTGGGTGTTGGTTGTTTAAAATAGTCGATCAAAATTAACTATGGCCACGTTTGGGTAATCTACCTTAAATCCGAACCGTTGTAGCACAATTAAACGAAAAATTAAAAACTAACTTAAAAAAATATTGATATTTGAAACGCCACTTATCAGGCAGATGTTCGACCTCACGAAATATTTCTTTTTACATAAATACAGGGAAAAGTTCTAACAAATTGGACACCAAACAAAACTTAAAAATTTAAAATTTCCTAACTTAACCCATATTGCTGGTGCAAAATAAACAATACCTACTCCTACACAGATTGTATGTTATTTGTAATTAGGCAATATTATTTTCACCATAAATATTGCAATTAAACACAATAATGTATTATTGTTACATTAGAAATAGATGAACTCTTTTATATAAAAAAAAAATATATGAAAGCGCTATTGCTGAATGCGTCAAATTATTAAATAAAATACGTTTTTAACTGATAGATGTTATGCCGACAATAATAATCATAACATACCAATGAGTAATGCGCGATTAAACTGATTGTGGGTGTTTTTAATTGAGATAATACATGAATGCGAACGGATAAACATTGATTCAAGTGGGGTCGCGTTCAATAGACTTAATCGGGCAAGAATCTTATTTTATTTCCTTTCCGATTGGACAGGTAGACGTTCTGCTATAGAAAGGAAACGTAAACTTCTTTTTTTTTTGTTTTTAGAAACTTTTGATAAAAATTACGCATAAATATCGATAGCGAATTCAATACCTACCTAAACGAAGAGTTTGTAAAAAGAAAGAGAATGAACAAACATGTTTATCATTCGACGTTCTCCTAAGGGCCTAACATCCCTTGAATTATGAACGAGATGTGTACGTTCATGTTTTCTCATTAAGTTCGAGAATATCTGGGGAAATAAATTATTTCCTACTGCCGTAATTATAGAACACAATTAAAAATTAACTAAATAATGTATGGAGGAGAATCAAATTAAATTAATAAATGTTGTTTCGTGATGAAGAAATTTAAAACAGACTGATAGTGTCATCTTCAAATTTCAAAAATACTTGTCTAACTATCAATGTACAACTAGTTGGTTTTTATTTTTATCATGTACAGTGTTTAAAATTTAATTACCGTTGAGTGTTAATCGTTGTGATTGTTACAGATTCGCGTTCTCCACCCTCTTCCTTTAAGTTCCTAATTTACAATATTAACTTGTTCGTAAATGCATTTCGACAACAGTTTCTGTTTTCAATGACAAATTCTATTAATTCACCCTCTTGTGTAATGTCGACCCGTCTGGCTGCGAGAGGAAAGATTCACCTTATCAAATTCAGAGGGGAGAAGTGCATTAAAAGTCTTGTGTTAGCATTATTTATGCTCACGTAATAACATAATCTAAATGCATTTGATACGCTACAATTAACGTGGATTGTTACGAAAATGTATTGTTTAAATTAAATTGAAGGTGGCATTGACATAACGAAGAGCCAGAAGATTCACGTCAGTCATAGCGGACAGACGTATTTTTTACGTTTCAGTAAACTGCAAACGAGGGAATTAGTTATTTGCTTGTCTCTACTTTTGATCAAGGCGCATCTCTCTTTTTTCGTGAAGTATTCATTAAACTTCCAACCCTCACATAAAGAAAACTCGAGTAAGTAATTTTCTAAATTAAATTGGGAATAAATGGCCCAAAAGTATATTTATCAGTTTTGATAGTTTACGAAATATTTCTATTGCTCGATTTTTTAAGTATACATCCAAAAAATGGTTTATATTTTTATGGGAATGTCGGAATCATTAATTCACACCTTTGATTGATGCCTAAGTAATTTAACCAAAAATTATTTACTTAAAAACGTATAAAATGTATTCGGGCAAAAATAACGTAGATCAATATGCATGCAAATTAGATACGGCCAAAAGGATTGCGACTGACTTCCCACAATTTGTTTGGCGATGCTACTTCAAAGAGCGTTTACGTCCAATACTCTATAGAACAAACAGGGTATTGCGCATGTATTTGCATGGCTAATACCAAAGTTTGGTATTTGGATAGAAACTAAAACAATCGGTTCAAATCTGAGCGGAAAAAGGACTATTCCGAATTTTTTTATTCAGTTTTAGAAGTTTCTGTTATAAGCTTATGGTTTTGCTGCTTTTTAATTTTACAGTGTATTTTTTAATAATTTGTAGATAGTTAAATTAAATTTCATACTAATTTCAGGACCATCAGCCTACATAAATTTTCTCATTCTAGGATAAAAGTTGTTTGCAATTTAATTTATAATAGTAGACTTTATTTTCCCAAAACAAAACAAAATTATACAAAAAAATATAATATTGGAATGGGCGAAGTTCAGTTTGCTCATTTCTGAGCAAGCTGCTCTTCCACTTAACCCATTTATTATACACAACAATTATACACCACTTTTGTTTAAACTATTTTTGGATCCGATAAGTAATTACTGAGATATAAAGTGATGCTAATTGTCTCTGGATGTATATCAATTATACAAAAAATGGTATGAAAAAATAATTGTCGGAAAATTTATTATCTATAAGTTTTATTTGAACTATTTTCGTCTTTTTCAAGTATTTCTGGTTTTGGTTTGAGAAAACAGGTATAAACACGATATCTAAGCTTTGTCTAAACGCCTATATTTACACTTTTTTTTTCTAACGGCTTACCGAATTTTAAGATCAATAATAAATTAGGTAATATTTCAGGAAACAATTATTCAAATATTTGTTTCCATGAACACTATGAAAACTTGCATTTCGAACTCATAAACCACTAGAGAAAATTTATCATATTCGAAACATCTTGAGAAAATCATTTCGTTACTAGTAACGGTATATAGGTGTACCCCAATTGACTGAATGTAGTTGCTAAAGCTGATTGGTTATCTAACCTGAAATTTTTACTTTTTAAAAAGTAAACTTGGTAATTATTGTTCATTATTGAGAATAAAAATATTTGGTAGTCCTGAAAACAGCTATATATTTTTTTGCCAAACTGACAGTTAAATCTTAAATTAAATTTTGATAAAATTCATAGATACTACATACTAGTCGTGGAAAAGTGTAGTGTGTTACTTGAGGATAAAATGTTTCATTCCTCTTGATTATCAGCGCTCAGGCTACCACCCTCGCGCAGTTAACACACTCGCATGAAAACTGTGATTTTCTCTTTTTCTATCAAAAGAGTAGAAACAAACCGTTTTCGTATATAATATAGTTGTCGTACTCATTAACTGTAGTTTTAATTGCCTCAGACTAGATGATCCTCCAATGAAATTAAAAAAAAACATTTTTAAATCAGACCAATATTTGTTATGGTATGAGATCTTTCCATCTCCCATTAAAGTCTGTCCAGAAACGAAGCGAAGTAATAAATTAAAATGTTCATTTATTTTACATATAAGCGGTACACGATTTTGTATGAAATACATTAAAGATTTTTAAAACTAGTTTTAGGATATACCGCTTCTATACTATAGTGTTACAACGTAAGTTATTTATGAATAGCTCCTAATTTATTAACAATGGGACGTATCTGTTCTTGAGGTCTAAACTAAAGATCATAGGCGTGTACATGGGTTTTGCTGACAAAAAAATTACGATTGCGTTTTATTGTGTTTTATTGTGTTTTATTGAAAATATTTTAAACATATTGTAATTATAATAATAATAATAATAATAATAAACCTTTATTATCTTTTCATATCAGATTCGTCACAAAAGGAAAACATATAAACACGCATCATACACTATTACGATGTGATTTAACATTTACATTGTAAATACTCTTCTATACAATAAAAACTGTTTTGTGTTAAAAACAATCGTAATTTGTTTTTGAAAAAATTTAAGTTGTTGGTTGACAACATTGTCTCTGGTAAGTGATTAAATATTTTTATTCCTAAACAGGTGGGAGTTGAAGTTCCAAGTTTACTTTTTTTATATGGCACTCCTATGTTGTTTCTGGCACGAGTCTCTTTTTTATGTGGATCACTGTTTTTAAGGAAAACATTTTTATTTTTAAAGACAAACACACTCAATTCATAAATTAATACACACGGAGCGTTAAAATGTTGTACTTTAAATAATTCTTTGCACGAACGATCACGCGCGACACCAGTAATTGTTCGAATATCTCGTTTTTGACTAGTAAAAACGCATTTCCAGTTAGTAGATGTTCTCCATAATGTTATTCCACGTAATCTGCTAGCAATTTCTGAGTGGTATATCATAAGTAGCTGTTGCCGATTTAATATTCTTTTAAGGTTTTGGAATAAATAGCAAATTGTGTTTAGTTTCTGTGATAGTTTGTTACAATTATCTTTAAATATTAAGCATTCATCTATGTAAACCCCAAGGAAATTTATAACTCGTTCAGGAGGTATAGTTGTATTTTCAATAGCTAGATCAATGGGATTGCGGCTCTTCTGGCGGTTATGAGATATTACATTTACTGTTTTTTTTTAAATTTAGGTATAAATAGTTATCTCGAAACCATCCCATCATTTTTTCCATTATTAAATTTGCTTTATTTTTTAATAATTTTTGGTCGGTATTAGATAAAATCAATGTCGTATCATCTGCATACAAAACAAACTTTGTTAATGTGTCTATTGTCCAGATGTCGTTAATATAAAAAATGAATAGTGCCGGTCCTAGCACAGTTCCTTGCGGAACACCCAATTCTACTAGGGTTGTATCAGAGCTCACATATTGAATATTGTCATTTTCTATGTATGGCAGACTGACATACTGATATCGATTTGTTACAAATGATCGAATCCATGCGTGTGGAAGTCCTCAAATACCATAAGTTTCAATTTTTTGTAACAGTCTATTTGGACTGACACATTCAAATGTTTTCAATGTATCTTACTATTGTTTCATAAAGTTTGTGCATCGCGGTAGTTGTAGATCTATTTTCTCTAAAACCATGTTGACTTTCCGTAATAATTTTATATTTTCCTAACAAGTTTGATAGTCTGTTAACAAAACCATATTCAAAGATTTTTGAAAACGAAGATGTAATTGTTATAGGCCGGTAATTTTCACTGACTTTATTATCACCTTTTTTAAATATTGGTGTTATTTTACCATTCTTCAGTAATGATGATGATTTATAAAACACATCGTTTGTTAGAAACCACTTTATAGAGTTTGAAAATTTAAGGCTATCGTTATAATTACATACCATATTTCTCCCCTAATGATATCATTAAGAACACATTAAAATCTATTAAAGTGTCATTCCAAATACAGTACATACTTTCTAGTTCAATTATTAGTAATTAATTAGTTAAAATTCCTAAAATGTGATCGATAATGATATTAGCAATTTCTGATAAACGAGGTGATTCACTAGTGGTGGCCAAAAATAAAATTTTAAATTGGGTTTTTCATATAAAGTTTTTACCAGGAAAGCTTCGTTAAAAAGTTACAGGGTGGTAAACTTAAAAAAAATTTAAATTTTTTAGAATACCAAAACTAGTGACTACAATAAACCGAAATGTTTAGGCAAACCCATGTGTTAAATTTCAGTTTATTACAGTCAGTAGTTTATACCATTGCATGGAAGTAGGTGGAGGTCAATTTGAACATTTAATAAGATGAAATGTGTCAAAATAATTAATTAATGATGAAAGGTTATACATCTTCTACATTTTTAACCCCCTTTTCGAAAAAGTATGAATACATCGGTACGCCATTGGAATCTGTTAAACATGTTGATTTATTACTTCGCTTCGTTTCTGGACAGACTATATATACCAATATTATTTCAAACTGTCGAAAAATTCTTAGAAATTTTCTTTTTAATCATGAAGTATGATTCACGTTAGTTAACACACCAATCCTTTAAGCCTTTTAACGACGTTTCTTGGTCGTTACAATAATATCACGTTACTAGAAAATGAATAATGTCATTTTTATTTGTCGATGTTCTTTTCAATCGTAAACCCAATGACATTGTTCATTGTTGTATGATATATCTGAAGCACTCTTGTAATGATACTTCATATTCTCAAGAGTTAACATAAATGTTCAATTGATGGAAATAACAGCACTTTTTTTCTCTTTTATTTATAACTGCGTTTTTTATTAGCAATAATTTGTTTTTTTTGTATTGCTTCCTCATCCAAATCATTCAGTATTCATTAATTAGGCTACAGTTGATGATGATTCTTTACGTGCAGAAACACCATGGACTATGGGCCTTTTTCGCCGTTCGTGTTTGTCTATCAATTTTTTTTTTCTTATTACGATATTGTAGAGATTTTGTCGAAGATATTTTTTTGTAACATTTACGTTTTTTATGATATATTTTGTTTGGGAGTGATGTTTCAACAATGCTATATTCCTTTCTCTTGTGTGACATCCACACAAAACTGAGTTTATCTCTCTTCCCTACTTTTTAATCTCAAGTTTTAGATTTACATTTTTTATTTCAACCCGGGAATGGAAAGCAATTATTTTGGAGTTTTGGTTTAGTCTTGTTTGGGCTTGTTTGGAATTGGTTTTTGTAACAAATAAATTGAGCAGATTTGGTTTAATACCAGTTTGTTTTACAATGGGTGAATATTTTCTCCTGCAACTTGATGAGGAGGCCCTCTTCTTTTGGTAGCATCTTCTAACATATGTTGGCTATCATAGAGGCAATTCTGATTTTGGCGCTGTTGTTCTAAATAAGTTTATGGAAGAGCAATTATACAATTCACGTATATTTTTCAACCACGAGTTTCGTTTTATCCTACACTTCTCCTTCCGGTTGTATAGTTTTTTCATTAATTGCTGTTCCCAAGTATTTATAAATCGTTCAATGAAGGTGTTATTTATGATTAGACTTGCATGAATGTTGGGTATTTTAGAAACTATCACAAATTCGGTTTTCTTCAAATTTACTTTTAATACGTAGGTTTCACTCGCTGCCATTAATTGTTCTATCATTCTTACATGTCATTTGCCAATGCTGCAGCATTATCAGCATATCTAGTTGTTTATCGGTTTGCCACAGATTGTTATTCCTGCTGTTTCCATGGCCTCTTGAAATATAACTTTTGAATATAAATTGAATAACAAGGATGAAAGTATGCACCCATGCTTAAAACCTATTTTTACTTCAATTTTTGTCCGTTTAATAACGGCTTTTTGGTGCCAATGAAAATTTTTATACAGGGTGATTTTTCTCGATGGAACATTAGAGAGTTATAGCAAAACCTGTCAGAATAAAAAGCTAATAATTTATAATTAGGGGTTTCCGGTATTGATCAACCAAATGAAAACATGGATGACTTTCTGCAACTCCCGGTTATACAGGAAGTTGACGTCAGCTTCGTTATTTTAAATGGAACACCCCATATATGTTTGACTTTTTGAATTGCTGATTTAATTCTACATAAGTCTTAATAACAAAGTGTGAATACCTAACTGCAATGATTTTTGAGATAATGAATATTTTATAAAAAATATTGAGGTTTTACTCTAACTTAAAAACTCTCGTAATTCAGTGATAGATAGATTTTTACCATGTAATTTTATTATTCTGAGATGGTTCTATGATATCCTTGTGAAATAATTTAATCAAAGGAAAGGAACACAAATATTTTTGTATATATAGGGCGAAAGAAAATTGAATTTGGGAAATGAAAATTGGCAATAACTTTTTTTTTAAATAACAACTCAAGTTTGTATGTCATGTTTATCAGTCTACTTATTTTCAAGTATTTCTGTTAGTCAGTGGTGTTTAACTAGACATCTCTGCATTAGAGCATTAATTCCGAATAGGGCATCTTTGGTATATATTTTCAGATTAATCACTTTCGTGTCATCTTTCTCCGTCTATCAACGGATGAAGTTCTTCTTGTTCTATTAATTTAATTAGTTTAGCAGGTAAGTCATCCGGGCTATCCTTCATATTCTTGATCGCATACTTCACTTCCTTTTTTTTTGTCTTCAAACTGTTCACTTCCATATTCTTCTCACTGTTTAATTTTTCTTTGAGCTTCTATAATATGATTCTAACTTTTTTAGTGAATCACGCTATACCTCTCACTTCTTTAACTTTTTATTGAAATTATGATTTTTGTTTGTAAGTTTCTATTTCTTTACATTTTTATGTCATATATTCGTCTTTCGTTTCTTTTATTTTCTGTTCAGTTCAGTTTTCAGTTTTTCTGTTTATGTCATTCTTCCATTAAGTCGGTATTTCAATCAGTATCCATTATTTTTCTTTTATATTAATTTGTCATTGACTGTTGGCATTACTGTTTCTTTAAGATTCTTCCATTAAACTGTTTACATCAATACTCCAATCTTGAAGATGTTGTATTTCTTGTATATTTTCACGAATACTCGTAACTACTATATATACCGGTTTTAACCTTGTTATCCTTTAGTATGATGAGGTTTAGCGTTGGTTCAATTTCATTCTTTTTTATCGTTTTTAGTCTATTACCGAATTATGATCTGACATTATATCTATTCCTAGGGTGCGTCTTTGCGAACAGAGTAGAGTATCTGTATCGATTGTTTATCAAGATATAATCAATTTTATTTCTGATTACTTGTTCTCGTGACGTCTATATAATCTACGGTCAAACAGCTTCAACTAAGTGTTTGCAACCATTAGTTTTTGAGTCTGGCAGAACTCTACCAATCATCTGTCGTTTCTTTTGCCTAATCTATATTTTCCTATGAAATTGTCTCTTTTCCTATTTTAACAGTAAAATCACCTAAGATAATTGCAACTTCTTGATTTTTGTTATTATGAAAATTTCACGACTACATGTTATAACCAATCAAAACTCTATATTTTACTTCGTTACCATGACAACTAAAATTTTTCCGGAAATATTTTGCTTCTAGGGTACCCCGGCAAATTCTTAATAAGTGAAAATATTTCTGTCATGAAACATATGACGTTTTAGTGTTAAAATAATAAATATTATTTATCTTATTTTGGGCAAATAACAAAATACAAGAGTGAAACCCGTAAAACTAAAATAACGTAATATTTAATTTTTCTTTTTAATTTAACATAATATTATTAACGACAAAGCTCTTTGACTGAAATAGACGGGTTGTTAATCTCATAACCCTTTTCCGCACAAAATTGAATAAACTGTTTCCATACACTTTCTCTACATCTCTTTGTGTTCCGTGGCACTAAGTTTACTACTTCCTTCTTAATATTTTCTTGGTTTTCATAACCAAAACGGGACATTTTTGCTTGCTCTTGAAACACACGTTGACAAATTGTTGGTTATCTGTCACAAAAAATTCTTAGCCAACTTACTTTTAATTTTATGTGACATACGATTAAGTACTTTATTGTCAAATTATGTTCATATTAATATTATTTTAACTTTATTTTGGTCGTGAAATTTTCTTACCGAATCCCCCACGTGCATGAATTAATAGCAGGAAATTTTTTCCAGTGAACGAATTTTTTGAAAATTTTCCCGAGTCGCAGACTGCTATTAATTCAAGCACTAGGGAGATTACAAGTGAATATATCATCGAATATTTATAAAATGTTTCTGTTTCTTCCTCGTCTTTATCCACTCTTGGAGACTATATTTGTATTAACGAGCCCATCTGCATAATCATAATTCTTTCCTCATCTTCCCTTATTGTCGTTATTTTTCTCTTGGATATTAATTTTAAATTCTTAGCTACTTCTAATGCATCCCCTCCGTGAGTTGAAATTCTGGAATATTTTGACTGAAAATCAACCATTATGAAATATGAATTAATTAATAATAATAATATTTATTAGCTGTAAGTATACATAGCGATACATAAGCGTTGTCAATAGTTAAATATTAGATAGGGAACAAATAATTATGTTAAGATTTAGAAAATTGCAAGAATTCATCAAGAGTGTAAAAAGAATTTGATATTAAATATTTTTTAAATTAATTTTAAAAATATGTAACGGTAAAAGTGTCATTCCAATTGGTAAAGCAATATACAGCTTTATTGTAAATTCAGGGCTACTTGATTTACTCTTTTATTATCCATGATAGACAAAAAGTTTAGTGATAACGGTTTTACAAGTATACAAGATGAGTATTTTCCAAACTTTGCACCAAATAGCTGACTTCCGGTTGAAGTGGAAATTTATATTAACTTTATTTTTTTATGTAGTATTTTTAAGCTAAAGTGATTCTTTGATAAGTTCTCTTTAAAAACTATAACACAAGTATAACGCTAAAGTTACTAATAAATTAGTAGTTAATAAAGAGATGGTTTTGATTGGTACAATTAATCTTAGGAGACTGTGAAAACAAAATGTGGGGGGGGGGGTTACTTTGAACATTTGTTAAACTAGCTATTTTTTCTTTTGTTGTTTGGTTAGAGATATTTATAAGCTGTTTTATATTAGCTTTTTCTGTTTTTGTTTTCATAAGTTGCAAAATATTAATTTGATGATCGACTGCTGTTAAATATTAATTTCGTGATTCGTGACTTTAAACGCTATACCTGTTTTATAGACTACTAACAATCGTATTCTGACCGTTGTGCACATTAGTTTTCACAGCCTCCTAAGATTAATTGCACCAATCGAAAGCATCTCTTTAGATTTTGAATAATAAATAACTAATTTATTAGTAACTTTAGCGCTATACTTGTGTTATAGTTTTTTAAAGAGAATTTATCAAAGAATCACTTTAGCCTAAAAAATACTACATGATTCATTTAAAAAATTAAGTTGATATCATTTCCACTTAAACCGGAAGTCAGCCATTTTGTGCAAAGTTTGGAAAATACTTATATTGAATACTTGTAAAACTTTTCTTAATCAACTTTTTGTCTATCATGGATAATAAAAGAGTAAATCAAGTGGCTCTGAATATACAATCAACCTGTATAGTTTTGAACCAGCATAAATATGAGATTTGTTATAGGTAGTGTATTTGTGGTGAGTTAAAAGTAGTGAATGTTTATTACGGTTTAGGTAGTTCTTAGGCTCTTAAGATTTTGTGCATTGACATGTATGTAACTAAGTATTTTGTAAATATGTATATGCAATAAAATGTTAAAACCTTAATTGTCTAAAATACTGTCTATAAGTTTGTCGGTAGTCCAGGTTTAAGATGAGGTGGATAATCCGCTCTTGAACATTATTTGAACTCTACCATACATGCAAATTATAAGATAACACTGGATATACAGTACCGTAATAAATCTGTATCAGCTGTTCTTCTGATGTTAGCAAATATTTAATATTTACAAACAGATAATAATTGCTGTTCAACTTATTGCATATTGTTTCAAGTTGTTGATTCCACTGTAAGATAGAATCTACTAGCGTACCTAAAAATTTTGCAGTATTTGTAAAAGTAATTTTTAAATCATTTATAAAAACTTATGGTTTGACTGCTTGAGTTTTTCAGGATTAATAATTAAATTTTTTACACCATGTTTTGAATTATAAAATTGCTGTATGAACCTTGTTACTTATTTCTAGTTTTGATTCACCTGTAAGTACTATTGTCGTATCATCAACGAACATAAAAAACTTTACCATCTAAAATTTCATCTGGCAAATCGTTAACGAAAATATTATAGGACCTATTGTACTACCCTGTGGTGTACGATATTGTAAATGAAATTGTTCTGACGTAATGTTGTTTAATTTTACTTTGAAGTTACGATCCGACAAGAATGACTTTAACCAGTCGTTAAGGTTGCCCCTAATACCTAAATTGTACAATTTTTGTGATGTAAAGTCTATATCTATAGTGTCAAAAGCATTTGAAAGGCAAAGAAAATTCCAATTACGTATTTATGTATACCATGGTTTCTCCTTCCCTTCTTCATTCTTATGCTTTGACTTTATCCAAGGTTCGTCCCACCCAGTTTCCCAACCCAAGGACAAAAGAGTGTCCTGCTTCAATCAATGTATCCACCCATTAGTCGATCGAAGGTGATCGTTTATACCGACGATCATTCGAAGTTGTTTCTTAGTGAAAGGCCGCTTATCCGTCAGAGTTGTTTATTCTCAGCCTATATAGCCGGTAACCTTCATATCTAAAAGCATTTTACTATCCGCCAAATGTGACCCCGCTAGTAGTTGGTCAGCAACTCGCCCCTAGCAGGGATACAAAAAAACCAATAAATAACGTTTCATGCATCAAAATGTGAACTTCATAGGCTTTCGAAACAAAAAATGACCCGCCACTTTCTTTATACATCTTTCTGTGTTTTAATCACACATCATTTATGATCTTTTCGGTTGTCCAGGACATTACCTCGAATTATCGAGGTTCTGCTAAACAGATACGAGTAGATTTGTAAGTATAAGTATAGCTTAATATTAAACATATTAATTTAGCCGATTGTATGTATATTACGAGCGCAGAAAAACTGTAGTTTAATTTCAACAATAATCTGATGAGGAAAGATTCATTTGCAGTACAAATATTAAACTTTGTCATGACAGTGGATCGTTGTAAACAATATGGTAGTGATACACTTAGATTGACAATGACAATATTTGACAAATAATTGACGAAGCCCCAAGGACGTCTCTTCAACAAATTACGTCGGAAAATTGGCACCCCCACTTTGTGCAAATTTAAAAAAACCGGTGACAATTTAGCACTAATTTGTACTCAAAAAATTAGAAGTTGTACCCAAATCGATTTGCAATACCGATTTTTAAAGTGATTGTGCTAAACTTAAGCTCAAGCTAACATCCCCACTATGTCAAAATCAAATTACTAAAATTAATATGGAAGGTATCGATAAATGATTAAGTGTCTTTTATGCCCATGTAAATTTTCTGTCACGGGCGCCACTCTGAAGGATACAGTTTTTAATAAAAATAACTTTGGATTTCACTATCACAAGCATCCATTTCTTATGCAACTTCGGGCGAATCCATTGTTCCCTAAAACATTCTAATTTGTTATAGTTAGTTTTTTAAGTAACCTGTTTTGCAGCTTTTGGCGTGAAGTATTGAAATGTATCCCAATTTATTAATTGGTCTTGAATTAAGAAAAGAGTCCGCACAAAGTTGGAGAGCATATTGTAGAATGTGAACAAAATAATATAAAAAGATATTTCAATTGTATATAGTGTTCGTGACTTTGTTTTAACATGCTCTCTATAAGAAAAATAGTAGTGTTCTTTGCGATTCTATATAACGATTTTAGCACAAGGGGTACAGAATGCTCTTAAGTATCCCTTGCTTTGCATTCAGATAAATTTTTTGGATTTTTTATCTTACTATTTGAATGTTAAAGCATTGATTATATTAAAGAACTTATTAGTGAAACCTCAACGCATGTTTAGTTGCCTATACTAAAATTGTTTATTAACTGAAAATAAATGCACGATCGACGTCTACAAGAGATTTTATTTTTCAATATAATAACTGACACTGTAGATTCAAAGTAGATTATTTAAATACCCCTCATTTTATTTTTTTATTCACTTTTTGCGATTAGGATTTGCTATCTTAATTTTTTTTGTTGCAATCATTTGACCACGCACTGTTGTACTGATTGTACTGTTACAGTAGGTATTTTAATTTCGGAATCATCTGTTGGAATGCGATAATAAACATATAGTAAATAATTTTTATTAGTATTATAAAATATACAGAATGGAGGGTTTCACTATAAAAATCTAATTATTATAATTTCCTTGATGTCTGTCTGTCTGTTCATCATTTCCTCCGAGGTGTTTAAAAAAAAACTGAATACACCATTCGATAGAGGATTTTAAGAAAGTTTAAGGAGGCTGGTCACACCCACTCTCCCAAACTTTAAAATAAATTTTGTTTTATTACCAAATATGTTTGTTTTGACAAGACAAACATTTTTTGTATACATCATTTTGACCTATGACCTTAAGGTCAAAAGTTATAGGTTAAAAAGTGGTCATGTGTGGTACCTTCAATTCGTCTTGACGAGACGCACAACTTTGGTACGCACACTTTTGACCTATGGCCTTCATGTCAAAAGTTAGAAAAATCAGGGAATTTTGTAAATGGTTTTTTAGTTTAAAGCCACAACACGAGTTTTTTCAGCTCTCCTTCTATTTTTAATTTCATGCGTCCGTAGGAAGCGCTTAAAGACTAGTTATTTCTATATCCCGTAAAAATATTTTTCTAGTAGTAACTATACATTCCTTCCTGTATACGCACTCCTTATACTGGATGTTCAAGGTAAAATTGAATAGAGATAGTGATAATACTACCATGAAATCTTAATTTCGTTATTTTTCATTATTTATCTAGATAGAACATAATCATTGTTGAAGAGAATTTCGTATAAGGATTTATTGGCCATTGACCATTACAACACGCAAAATTTTACAAACCCAAATTTTCAGTTTTTTTGCAAATACATATCTAGAGAACCATGGAACTTCTAGCAAATGATTTTGTATCTTCAACAGATTCTAATATCCCCATGAACAACATTTTATACTGGACACCCTGTATATTGTTAAATTTTGTTAGTAATGTGTGGTGTCTACAATGATCGGTTTACTTTATTTTATTGAATTCATCATGAACTTCAGTTTTTCTTTTTTATGAACCCTAGTTTTTTTTATTTCGGGTTTGATTTTTGAATATAGTACAATGTTCATCAAGTAGGACGATTACTTTTCTAAAGTTAAAATTTCGGACATAAATCTATTAAAGATTGTTTTTTTTTCTATTTTACAAGTTATTGTTTGACTTTCAGAAAATCCCGACAAATGAATCCGACTGAATGGCTTTACAAATGATGTAGCAAATTTTAAATAGAGCTTTTTGCTGGCCCATAAATTTGTCTCCTTCCGGAGGCATTGGGGTGTTTCTATGACGACCTGGGGCCTAACGCTTGCTGCCGTCTTCTTGTCTTCAAGCCACAACCATATATACACAATGCTTGAGCACGAAATCATTTTCGTCGATGTTATTTAGACCTCACTTCGATTAATTACGAACTCCTCTTTCTATGTAATCTTCCGCTCGAAATTGTTCTGTAAACTTACCTCGAACTCGTTTAAACTCCGCCAAACAATTTAACCTTTCAATAATTTCATTATTTTTACTTGTCAACCTCACATTTTGGATGTTTTAATAAAATCAACAGAATAATTATGTAAAATGTAATAATAATACGCAAATGTTTACCAGCGTAAATTAGTGCAGGGGCATTTTGGTGTTTATTTTACGCTCAAATATTAGATGGATATTGTACTAACTAAATAGAAAGTGTAAATATTTTTCTTTTGTTCGCTAATATATGATGTCGTTTATTATATTTCTTGTTAATTAACGATACACGATTTTTGGAAACTTCGTTAGGCACTACAAAGGCTAAGATGTCTATTAATTTCCGCACGTTGTTAGTGGAACGTTCGCGACGTTTTTCAAGTACTATTGTTTGTCACAACCGGAGGGAATGTATAAAGAGGGATATATTCCATCGTCTGATCCCCAATTACTCGAATCCCAAGTAAGGTGTGCACGTATTACGATAACGTTGAGAGGTATAAACTTGTATACACGCGACTAATTTTAATTAAATTACTACTTACTCTCACAAAATTACATCGAAAGTGTATCGATGATGTGTAGTCTTGACCTATACCCTACGATAACATCGTTAATGTGTTTTTAAGTGCGCAGAAATAAGAATGCGTTTCAAAATCATATTGTTTTTTTGTGTCACGTTTTTCACCGCATGTGCAAGTAATGGAAAAAAATTTAGTTTTCTCGTAATAATTGCTGTTGTATTTGTAGGGGATGAGGGTTGTATTACACCGAACGGAAACGTAGGTGTCTGCGTGGATCTTCTTCGTTGTCCACAAGTTTTATCTGCTTTAGCTAATCCTAAACGTGAATGGCAAGAGGTGTTGAACAAATACTTTTGTGCGAAAAATGGAAAACGAGATAAAGTGTGTTGCAAAAATGTCGACCATAGTAACATTCATTTGCCTTCACAAGTAACTGCTAGAAATGTATTTGAAAATGAAGCATATTGTGGATTTCAACATTCAGACGACTACGCCCATCCGGAAAATGAAATAACCATTGACGAATTTCCCTGGTTAGCCTTGATTTTGCTCAAAGCATCAGATAAAAGTCTGACTCGAAAATTTCCCATTTGCACAGGCGTCTTAATTAATACCAAATACGTATTAACATCTTCGGATTGTTTATTACTCCATACCACAGATTCTCTTAGGTAAGATGCACAATTTGCGTTGCATAATTTCACGAAAACTATTTCAAGCGTTCTCCTTGGAAAATTCAGTCTCGAAAATAATGCGAGTTCGGATTGCGTCAAAATATTTTTTATAGCATAACCGAATGCAGCGATACGGAAGAATTCGAAATTGAAGAACTTATTTTACACCCGTATCGCGTAGCGTATACTTACAATAATGATTTGGCGTTATTGAGGTTGGGGAAAACTGTTCAATTTTCCGGTAGGTACATTCGTAGGATGCAACACGAGGAATATCAAGTATCTAATTGCAGATTATATTCGACCCGTGTGTTTACCTACAGCCGATAGAAAATTTGCCACCGTTAGCGATAAAGTCTATGTTTCGGGTTGGAACGATCAGAATTTCGTCAAGGGGAAGACGACCAAGAAAAAAATTGTTACTACACTTATCAGCAACGAACTGTGCGGTCGTATTTTAAGAACAACCGTGACCGGTTATAATATCTGTTCGGTTAGTACTCCAAATAACACGGAAGCGCAATGCTACCTAGACAAAGGCGGACCCTTAGTCTTTTCCAATAAAAACCAATGGCACGTAGAAGGGATTCTATCTGAATATTCAGGTAGATGCGACAATTCCGCTCCATTAATCTTCATGAGAGTGTCTCAATATTTAGAGTGGATTTATGACAACATAAGAGTGTAATTTGTACGAAATAAAGTTTCTACGTGTAAAGGTCATTTTAGAAAATGCGGCTAAAAGGAAAATACCGAATCAACCCCAACGTGAAAGCGATAATAACAACGTTCCCTCCGACAAAGTGTCCCGTGAGATATCGTCTCCCTTCTACCATTTCGACACTTTATCGACCGAATTATAAGAATCCGTTAATAAATGGAGTTACTCTCTCGTAATTTATTGTCGGGCATTGGTTAATACAAATCCTTTTAAGTAATTGCAACCGAGAATTTCGTTTCAATATGTAATATTATTTCTCAATTCCTTTTAGTCTGTTCTCTATAGAATGTCGTTTTGATATTATCGTCCAAGTAATTAGGAACGCAATGAATTTAAGGAATTTAGTGATAACTTTTAAATGCTGATTTGGACTAAAAGCATTTTTTTTAACTTTTGAATAGTATGTATAGGTATATACATTCAATCGTCGTTACAGTTATCTGTTGGCATTTATAATTTAATTTGGAACGATTATGTAGTCATTTTAGATTTACTACCTTAATGAATATGGGTTATAATCAGCTTCAGCTTTTATTAAATATATTTTTTCGTATGTTATTACCAGATTAATCTTCAAGTGTGAATTGCTGTCAATGTCTGTGTGACTAACTTACTTTTATCGAACAAACGTTCCATAATGTCGTCGAACTTCGAATTCACATGTACACTAATTTGGTTTGAGTAGCAGTAACAATGTAGATATAGTTATTTTCCTACCGAGTGTCGAAAGTAGCAAATACATTTGCACTTTCGCACGAGTTAGGAACAATATTTTTAGACGGTTTGAACAACATAGCTGAAACTAATTATTAATTTCCAATTCCATCGGAGACAAATTTACAGTATAATTGTTAATATCGTAGGCTTATATATAAAAGCCGAGATGTAGAGAACGAAATGTCGGATTGAGTTGAAAAACATACCAAATGATAGGCAAATCGATTTAGAAGGTTAAAAATATGGTTTCGCCACTTCAAATACACTCTAATTAGCTAATTAATTAATTTAAAAAACATTGGTAATGTAATAGATTAAAATCCATTCAAATTAACAAATTTTGGCCAAACATTTTTTGGGGTTTATTCTAGTTCCTCTATAATCTGGATACCTTAAACCGTTGCTATGGTCATGTTGTTTATTATTTTAAATTGTTTCTTATTCTCGCTGTGATTTTCTGAATTTCTAAAAAGTGTGTTATCTCCTCTAAACTGTAAACGATAAAATATTGATAGTGATCTGTACTCTGAAATATGGATAATGATGAAGATAGTATTTTAGAAGCAGCAAATGAAACCAGCCTTAAATTGTTGCCCCTAAATCCCGGCAACGCTAAGAGGAAGCTTATAGCAAGTTTATGGAGTGGCGAAAGCAAAACAGGGTAAATTCTTCGTTTTCGCCAAACGTCTTGCTTGCGTATTTTGGACAGCTGTCGAAAAAAATTGCCCCAAGCACATTATGGACGCAATTTTCTATGATAAGAAGCACGCTTATAGTTTACCAGAATACTAATATTAGTCAATATCCTAAATTGAAAGCCTTTCTGAAAAGAATGTCGCAAGGATACAAACCGAAAAAATCGAGAACTTTCAACTGCTGAAGAAGTTAATAAATTCATAAAAGAAGCGCCAGACGGCAAATATTTGTTACAGAAAGTAAGTACATCCCTATAAACAAAAAACCTTCATCAATTGAAGTTTCAATTTTAGGTAATTTTGGTGTTTGGAATTAGTGGAGCCATGCGAAGGAACGAATTGGTCCAATTAAAAATTGACGATTTAACTGATGTCGGTTCGGCCGTAATTGTAAAATTAGGTGACACCAAAAATAAAAAGGATCGTGTTTTCACGATAGTTGACGAGTTTTACGGTATCTATCGCAAATATGCTGCTCTTGGACCACCAAATACGTCTGAACGTCGCTTTTTTTTTAATTATCAGCAAGCCAAATGCTCTAAACAGCCCGTTGGAATCAACAAGATAGGTAGCATCCCAAAATTGATTGCTACCTACCTTGGTTTAGAGGAACCCGCATCTTACACGAGCCACTGTATCATCTTCCACCATTTTTGTGGATGTTGGTGCTACGATTGAAGATTTGAAACGCCACGGTGGATGGGGTTCTTCATCATTGGCGGAAGGTTATATAGCAGAGTCTATTGGCCACAAAATGAAAGTTGCTAAAACAATCACTTCGGCCGTTAAAAATTCGTCAGAAACCTCGTCAGAAACTTATTACTGATAACTTGAACAATGAAGCAGAATCATCCATCATGACAACTTCTTCAACAATTGTCAAATCATCAAATTTGGCAAAAATTCAAATAAAAAAGTAATACATTTCAATAACTGCACATTTAATAATGTAACTTTCTAGTTCTATTAATAAAGATTTCATTCAAATAATAATTGTGCACAATTATTTAAATCCTAATAATCCGAATTTGTGTATAAACTATAAAACTAGAAAATTGACGATCGGAATAGGACTTCACCTGTTGGCCGAATTTATATCATGCACCGTGAATGATATGAATTATTTCCACACTAGTCGGTGATATTTTGAAGTTTCGATCTCAGGTTGCTACTTTGATATGTGTCACTTTCGTGACAAGCCGTCTAAAATACCCTATTTCCTAATTAAATCGTTACTTTTTGAGGCAGTAGTTAGCTGTCTTGTTCACGGTGTACAAGAAAGCTGGCTACACCCGTTCTCTCGAGTATTCGTTTTTCAATCAAATCTATAAATATATACAGGGTGAGTCCCCACCAACGGGACGGAGATTTATAGCGAAATAGTAAAAGTTTTACAAGTTTTGTCATTTTAGTAGCTTTCAGGTTGATAAATTTTTTATTTTAAAATTATTTTGAAATTACAGTATGTCCAAAAAAAAGTGTGACGCATCAGAGTGATATTTTTCCTTATGGAACACACACATCTTATTGTGTTTTTTTAATCCCGTAAAAAATAAGGTATAATTTCATAAAGGTTCCCTATACCTAAACAGAGAGTGTTCTGAGTTACGACGACTTTTCTTAAAATATGGAGTAGCTATTAAAAAAAATTCAATATCTTCTAATCCAACAAATCATAATAAATTTACTCTTACGTCTAAATAGTTGGATATTAGATGAATGTGTTCTACAGTTAAATATTAAACATCTCTTTACAGAGTGTTCAGAATTTACAGGTTACCTACCAAACAGAGAGACGATTTTTGACAAAATTTATTGACACTGACAGATTCTACAGCTATTTGATACAAACTGAAAAATAATCACTATTTTTTTAACTATAAATAATTCTGATGACTTTTTTTGTTGTTGGTTAGCAATTGTTTGAAATTCAGTAATTAGTCACTTTCCTAGCGTTGTGTGTGAGGATTTGTCTTGCGGGATCAAAGGTTATTTAAGCAGTTGACATGTGGACGATTGCACCGACCCGACTTAAACTTAAAATATGCTTAAAAACTTAGATACAATTGTTAAAACCATAGCACCGATTGTTTTTAAACGCTACTTAAGTTTAAGTTGTATTGGTGCAAACGGCCAATTGTCATCGACGATCCAAAAAAGTGCCGTCTGCGCTCAAACTTCTTCGAAAAGTATGGTTCAAATGATACAACCCGTATATTTAGGTCACAACGTATTTATAATAGACGTTTCCGAGGTTGTGTCGATGTTCTTCGTGACTATTGCACGTACTTGCGTTGGTAAACTTGCACTCATCAGTTTCTATCGCATCGGAAAGAAAATGAGGATTTTGCCCCAAAAGTTTTATGATACATCTACAAAACGTCTATCTCGGAATAGTACAAGGCTTGGGTGAAATAATATTAAGCGGATAGTGCCTGACGAGGTAAGTTGATTTCTTCATCCACAGCCCTTGCCGAAGTATTGTCTTGAAGCTAATGGATAATTTAATAATTGCAAACAACCGAATTAACACTTCCGAAGTCTGGAACCTGAACCCGTCTTACGTCGAAAACTCTATACGCTGTTAGACATCGGAAGGATGTGGAGTTCTGCACGAAACGCTTATTTTGAGTTTCTTCGGATAATCCTCTAGATTATTGGACCTGTTAATAAATACTTTCGATTTGACAAGTCAATATCTCAAATACCACAATTGAAATCTACTTGCGCGAGACAATGACAACCAAAAGGAGCAAGCAATCGATAACCAAGGGCATAATTTTACGGTGATTAATGTGGGAATTGTTCTCAAGAAAAATGCCCAGTGTTGGAAATGGTAAGGCATTTAACCAAGCTCCTGATTCGCGTGCAGCTACAGCTAGTAAGCTTGCTAATTCGATATTATCTGCA